>LKNJ01000963.1:107544-153855 GCA_002120245.1 Maccullochella peelii
GGTGGTGGTGGGGGGGGACATGCTGTCTCCATGGAGATAAGGGCCAACGGCACACTGTGCGTGTGGAAGTGTGTATGCACATGCTCAGGCACTCATTTCAAGACGAGTTCAACTAATTGTCACCAGAAAGCTATTTATTTACTAATTGGTGTTCACAGAGAATGGTGTAGTGTTTTGCGTGTGTGTGAAACATACACATTTACAACATCCACATTCTTCTTGTATATGTGATTCTTTTCGTTTAGCTTAACCATGACCTGTAAATGCTTGGTTGTGGTGTCATCCGAGGGCTGTAAGACTTGATATTTGGTCTGGGATCAGGATCTGCTTTTGTCACCTTCCTGGGTCCTCCTGTCGTTTCCATTTAGGAAATGTGACTGGCAATATGTGTGATGCAAGAGAGTGAGCTTTACACTGTTAAAATATCATTTTTGGGATGAGAAGTTTCAACTTACGTATGTTCTGTTGTAGATAACAGATGTGAACTTGTTGCTTTCAGCTGTGAGTCATATCAGTCTGTTGAGGCTCTCCCACGATGGATTTCTCTTCCTGAATGATTGTTGAATTGTCTTGCAGCTCTAGGTCTTTTTCTCTTTAGGACTAACTCCAAAACTGATGACTAATCATAGCTCATCGTAGCTGCACTACACATATCTTCATATCAATTAGCAGGTGAAATGATATCTAGGTATCTAAATTTGGTTAAAGCATAACAAAGGCCCCATTTACACCTGGTATTAACTTGTGATCTGTATCTGGATACATTATCTGGATAATGACATCCTGTTCACGGGTCTTTGCATTTATACCTGGTATTAAAATGCGTTCTCGTTATCTCGATTGTGCCCACATTGTGATCAGATCTCAAAATGCAAATGAATTGCTAGCTACTGCTAGTACATGTAGCTTTTGCCAGGCTTGCGTAAGCTATCAGGAAGAAGCGGAGCTAGGTAACCTTTCAACTTGCTGGGTGGATGTTGGATGGCGTTTTTACCTAGCTGAGATCCAATCACAATGCGAGCCTGGCATCCTCCAAATGTGGTCTGGCTGATCCGATCACATTTAGATCTCAATGCGTTCTGCATGCATTTACACCTGGCATTAACATGCATTTTTCCTTATCCAGCTGGAGATCGGATGTTAATGCCAGCTGTAAATGGCTGCTTGTACACCTGTAGTCCAGTTTATTTGGCCTGGACCAAGGAAAAGATTATACATGGCAGCCTATTAGCTCTAGTCCATTTTGTGTTCACACTGACTTATTTCAAAAAGAAGAGGGGTGTAAACAAAGTCACATGGACTCACAGGCAACTCTTTTATGTTGTCATAGTAACCAAATGATCTTGCATAATGTTATACATTGCTTTTATAGATTCCATAGACGATACCTTTCTTGATGGCTGGGATCAGCAGATGGATTTAATAGTTTCTAATTTGCAATAATGTCATATATCTACTAACACAAAACACTGTGCTTGAGCTGCTTTAGTTTCACATTGAGTTTGGAACCATACCCAACTTTTTAGTCAGTTTCCAGATTTCTATTGACAGATTTTACACCAACATAAATTAACCACATCAAACTGATAAAGTGTGAAAGCACCCGCAAGCATAGTTTGTAAGCAAACTATGTTTTCATAGAGTTAATTGGTGTAATGACATATGTGCACATTGAAACATAGTCATTTAAATGCTGTTGAAACAATACATGTCTAAAGAACTCAAATCCATGATAATTGGAATGATGTTATGTATATTTGTCTAACTGTGTAGCAGACAAACATACACCATTTAACAAAATCCGGACCCACAAAGGAAAGGTATTAAGGTACCTGTTGTTTTAGGGTTCATTCCTTAAACTCTAAACTGATATTGCTACAATACGCCATATGAAAATATCTGGATTCTTGTTACTGTATTTTTTTCTGTGGTATTAAGACATTCCATTGTTCTCCCTCAGATATTAAATCCCTATCTTTACAGTATGTTCTCTCTCCAACTCAGACAGCAGCCGCTGATTAAATCTCTGACATAATTCAACATCTCAACAGACGTTTCTACTGTACAACTATATCCCACCAAAGTTAACCATCAAGATCCCTCACAGATGGTTTCTGGGTAATGGTTTTCCTTACTGTTTCAGCATCAAAACACTGGAGTTAGGAGATCAGCAGAAACAAAAGACAGTTCTGAACTTCTCCTCGCCCCCCCATTCCAAGACGATTATATTATTTTATCACACCTCAAAGACTTGATGTGAGCCTAAAGATTTATACCGGCACCCAATCTGCCAACGCTTAGTTGGATCTGGGTTCATTTCAGCCTCTGCCTCCTCCCATCTTTCTGCTGACTGGTGCGATCCGAGGATGGCGAGTAAATCTAATATAAAGGCGTTATTGATTTGCAGGTCCTTAATCACTTTGATTTGGCCCAGTTTTCACTGACCCCCACTGCAGCTATGAGTTCCCCAGGGGTGGGCCTTCAGCATCGTGGACGGGCAGACACTCTGAGGCAAATGCAATTTTTCTCTGATGCCAAAGAGATTTAGAAATCCTATCATCAATCATCTCATCACTAATATTTATACATGTGGTGTGGCGATCGATAGGGTTTTTTTTATTCAGCTCATCAGTGTGCTGGAGGAACTTTATGAACGAGTGTGGTGTATGTGTGAAAGCTGCATCAGTGCACAACCTGAATTACTGTGTATGGAAACCTTATAACTCCTGGACCACAGGGTATTTTGAAAGTTTTGACTTTTGAAACCAGTCAGACTAAAAAGGAGTTGATAAACTACATGGACTAAAGTATGTGGACGCAGCCATTGATCATCTCATTCCAAAACCATAACAGCCTCCACCTTTCTGCAAAGGCTTTCCGGTAGATTTTGGAACGTGGGTGCAGGGATTTGCTCCCATTCAGCCACAAGAGCGTTAGTGAGGTTGGGAACTGATGCTGGGGCGATAAGGCCTGGCTCACAGTCTGCGTTCCAGTTCATCCAGAGGGCTCTGTGAACACTCTACCATCCTCTTCCGGTGCAGCTGATATATTTCTATGGTAGTAAATATTCTGTATTTCCATGTGGAATTCATACATTCCTATAAAGGGGAACGTTCTTCTGGACTTTGTTCTTCTTTTCTTCACTGTGTTTACTTCTGATGTTTTTGCTATATATAATAAGCATAGCATTAGTTCAGGCACAGCACTAAAGTTGCGCTTGTATTGGCTGATTGGCATCAGCTGTTCCATTTATGCTTCACAATCATGGCTCATTTACAGCGGTGTGGCTAGTACATCCAACAGTATAATTACACTGTATAACCATTCGCTATAAATGGTCAATTCCTTAATGAAAGTGTCTCTGACTGAAGTCAATGTATGCTAAAGTTTTATTCTCATGCATAAATCTGCTAATTTCAAGAGCAGTTTGTCGAGGCGTGAGTGTGTTAGGGCTTGCAACGCTACTGCTGAGACCACGTTGGCTAGCATGGGGCATTTTGTAACTTTGCTCAGGCACAGAGAGCATTTATGCAAGAGAGACTGTGTGAATCCTTTGTTTCGTTACAGTAGCAGGAATGTGGGTTTATGCATGGCCCTTTTTAACCCTTTTTATAAGAAATGTAAGTAAGTATGCATTATTCTCCCTTTTAGTTTTGGATTTTTCCCTGGGAAGGCACAGACAGCATTTATGCAAAAGCATGTGGACACATTTTTAGCAACATAGTGTATTTTAGACATAGAAAGTTTTCACTTGACAGCAGCAACACTGATTTTACAGAAGAAGTTTGATCAAAAGGAACTTTAAGTCAATAATTAATATTAATAATCTTTGACAGGAAGTAAAAAATAATCTTAGCCATACACATGTGTATGTTTTGTATGTCTCAGCACAGTGCGCCCATGTGACTGTGCGAGCACTGAGTCTAATAGATGTGTGCCGCTATGTAGTTGATATCATGAACCAACTGTGTCACTTGGTAAACAATGCTAATTAAGAGAGACAGTGGGATTGCCTCGGTGACCCCTCTCCCCCATCCGTGTTTGTTTGTTTTTATTGTTCATGCTAATTAGGCTTAATCCCCTGTTCTCTCGCTGAGGACTCTGACCAGCGCCGGGTGTCCGTGCTGCAGCCAATCAGCTGCAGCGATACTGCGGGGTTGAGATGTAGAAGGAGGGAGTAGGGTGATTGCTGTGAGGGTACATGCAGAGGGGAGAGGAGGAGGGAGTTAAGCTTATAGCTGGACTGGTATGTGTGTGTGTGTAGGGGGTGGGGGGTATCATGTCGGGTGGGGCCCCTGGCAGCCATTGTCTTGCAGTACAATGATACGGCTCACAAGTGAGCAGTGGGCCAATAATGAGGAGGAGGCCCCACTGAACAGCGTGTCCCTGCCAATTGTTCTGCCGCCGCAGTGGGAGAATGGAGCTGTCCACACACACACACACACACACACATTCACACACTACACATCTATACTCCTAACACCTTCCTTGCAGTATGGCCTACTCCCACTCTCCTCTCCATGCCACACACCCACACACACACACACACACACATACACTCCCCCCATCTCATATCTCTGACATTGGGAGTGTGTTCACTAATGGCTAATTAAAACAGGACTATTAATGAATGGCCAAGCAGCAGACATGATAAGGAAACTTAGAGGGGTGAATTAACACATCCTTAACATGTCATCCCAGCCAGCTGCAGCCCAGTGTATTGTGTGTGTATATGGGTGTTTACATAGTTGGTTTATCACACATGCATATAACATACATTTAAGACAATGGAATACATATAAAAACACATATATATATATATAAAATCAGGTGCACTGCTCCCATAAACACAGGATATGTGGAATATTGAGCGAGGGACCTCAATAGGTATTACTGTAAAATACCAAAACTCACTTATTGATACAGCAACAGTGTTCATTTGTGTAGTTTTACCTGTGTGAATGTCATTTTAGTCCATGATCTCATTGTTGATTTCAGTTCAATGCCTTTTTGAGGAAGAATGGATGGCCTTGAAAGCAATTGAATTTAATATACATTAAAATTTGCTCCCAAAATCTCACACATCAAATTCTGTGGAAAACATTGTTATGAATAACAGAAACAGTTGTATGTCATTGTTCATGTGAAAGATAAAGGTTTCCTTGATGTAATTTCTTAATACAAGACTATAAAAGCCTTATATTAAGGTCCTTGAGTTTCATCTTTAAGTGTGCAAATCTTGTGGCACAGGAACAAATGTGTTTATATGCAAATCTGAAATAATATATGATTATATAAGGTACAAACTAAAAACAAAAAAAAAAGTGACAGTAATGGACTACTGTATGTTTTCAAACAATCCGCCCAGCCGTTCACTCACTCAGCCTCGGGGGGCTGCCGTGCTGTGAGGACCGGGGCGAGGTTGATGGGGCATGATGGGTCGCGGCGTGCAGCCAGAGGTCAGCCAGAAGCCATTACTGAGGGCAGGAAGTGGAATTATGCACGACTACCTGTGGGTTCGTCCCAGTGGCTCGGCAGCGGTCAGCGGGGGTCACTCATGCCTCAGTTGCTGCCCAGTGAGCCCTGTCTGCTGCTGCTGGTGGTGGTGATGAATCAGGATTGTGTGTGTGTGAAATGTAAAGGAAGAAGTGTTTTTTTTTTCCCCACTGTGTGTCAGTTATTAAGAAGAAATGCACATTAACGAGTCTGTCACCTCTGGGATTTAAAAGCTTTCCTCTTTTTTGGTGGTGGAGTGTTTCAGCTGGAAGAGCGGCACTTTTTTTTTTGCCTGTGAGTGACACTTGGGGAGAAAATGGTGACTGCTCTTCATATGGAGGCTGGCAGCAGGCGGTGCTTCCCCTTCTCAGAGCTGCTGCTGTGTTGCACCGTCGGAAGTGCAACTTCTCCTCGCCGCCACGTGAGATTCTGATGGAGGGAAACGGCGAAGTGGGGGGGGGGCAGAGTTCCTTTTTCTGAGAGCTCAGCAGATTTTAGAGGTCATGCAAGGTAGTTCTCAGAGCAGAAACCCTGCACAGCACACACACCAATATACGCACACTCGCCCTTTCTTTTCTCACAGCCACACTCACGCACAAACTGTCGCTTTCACACAGAAAAGGGGAGGTGAGAGACCGGGGTCAGAGATGGGGGAGATGTGGAGCAGGAGGAGGAGTGGGGGTGGACAGAGAGAGGAAAGAGGAGTAAAAAGTGCTAAACAGATGAGAGGAAGATGTGTAATGATTAGCTACTGAGCTGGCCGGTATCAGGAGGCAGTTTGGGGCTTTATGGTTGTCTTCATGCTCTGTCAGCTTAGCCCCTCTGGACGACAGGAAAGCCCATTTCCTAGCCTGTGGCTCTGTGACCAGTGGAGGACAAACTCGCACACAAAGAAAAATACACCTCAGTCCATTCACACACACGTAAGACGTGTATAATCAATAAATCATTGTCAAATTGCCATGAACAACTAAGACCAAGGTGGGCATGATTCAAAGTTCCTTTTTCACACCAGTGGTATATTTAGTGCCATTATTTCTCCGACTCAAAGGATAATTCTGGTTTGTTACAACTTATTTTTATAGTTTAGCCATCATTTCTGTGAGTTATGATAACACAGTACTTGCCAAAGTAATTGATATGGGGCAACACAAGAACACAAGTAATCAGACAAGTTGTAAACAAGTCAACAGTTTAGCCAGATTATCTAAACCACTGTATTTGAATGTGAAACCAAAAGTGAGCAAAATGTTGGTAATAATCTTTCATTCCACTAGAAAACTGTGCACACACAACTACGGTAAGTATGGTAGGTCAAAGTTGAAGATGCAGAAAGTCGACCTGTAAACTGCGATGGATATTTACAACAGACAGTTTGGGTGATTATTAAATTTTTTCCTTTTCCGTTTTCTTTTCCAAATAAGTTTGGCTAGCCTGAAGGTTTGCTGACTGCTTGTCTTTCTTGCCCCATCTGACTCTTTTTCTCTGCAAACTTTCCACGTTCACAGATCTCAGAGATGAGTTGGTGAGTACAATAATACTTTTAGTACAATAATAGTTTTACCAACACAAATGATGGCCAGAGCTACGAAAATACTACCAAGGTTGTAAGAAAACAGAATTTTCCCTTAAGACCACATTTCCCATAAATCCCTTTACTTCACATATCTATATGGTCAAAGGTTTTGGACTTTCAAAATGACGTCGTCCATCAGGCTTTCTACCTTTTTTTATTACAAACATTTTTTTATTTAGCTCGATTTGTTTGAGAAGAACAGCGCCCTCTTTCTGTTTTGTGCTGTAAAGCCACAAAAGTATACAGTGTGAATACTGAGACTGCTAATCATGTCGGTAATGGTCTCATTTTGTTTTATTAATATCATGAAATTAATTAATTACTGCTACAAAACACACACAACTGCACAAGCACATATCGGCCTATGACTCATATAAACACACAAGCTGACAAGTACACACACTTACAAACCTATGCACACACAGTTTGTCACACTTTCCGTGTTGACACCTTATATCCTAAAAATACACACTCCCACAAACCCTAACAGATTGGCCAGAGATTGGCGTGTACTTCTTCTTGATCAGTAAAGCTGATGGATTTTGGCAGGTCTCTCCCCAGTGGCTGCTTTGTGAGGTCAAACTCAGCAGTATTAGCTGACTGGCTGCTATTCAGAGGTCAAAGGTCGCCCGGTCTGTCTGTGCTCTCCTCAGCAATCTCCTTTTCCTCACCCTGCGCGTCCCTTCTTCATATTAAATCACACTTGACACACCTGGAGCACTGAAGCAGCCTCATCCATATTTTATCCCCGTGCGGTTTTTTAATACTGCAGCACTTTTTAGGGTGGCAAACTGATGTATTTATTAACTGACCCACGCCAATAGGTGCATACGCCATTGGGAGGTGGGGGGGGATGATCGGGTTTGTTCTGGAAATAAAATGAAAAGGAGCTGTGACAAGTTTATGAAGTAAGCACAGCGGCCCTTCATTACTCTCCCAAACCCCCTCCGGCGTTTTTCCGAGGCCAGGATGCACCGCTCTGCGACTAGTGGCGCAGTGGCACTCGGCGGGGTAAAGCGAGTGAATTGTCAGGGAGAATCTTCCTTGTGCTATAACTTAGCCCTTAAAGGCCTATTATTCCTGAAGAGGCCCGCTGCAGAAACCAGTTTGCTGTCATAACTCAGGGAAAGGAGTCCCTTTTCTTTCAGGTGGCAGGGGGGAAAATGTTTATGGAGGAGGTAAATAATTCATCGCACACTGTCATTCACCCATTCTTAGGTTTTTTTTGGTTTCTTCTCCAATATGCCGCACTCAAACAGTGAGAGAGGATGAGTACAGTTTGCCCTTTTTTAACCACAATTTAGCAGAACGAAGCCCTTTAAACATACATGGAGAGGCAGGGTTAAGTGGGGAAAAAACAGGAAAAATACCCACTTGTGTGGTGTGTATTTGGTGTGTGAGGCTACACACTTGTCACCTGCTGACACATTCTCACCCAAACAAAGTACTTTTGGGTTTTTTCTATGAATCACATCAGCATTGTTGCTCACCATGTTAACTTTATTTTACTCTGCATTCTCAGCAGCCTGTAAATGTTAAGAAATGCGGAGCTACCAAGACTAAAGCCTGAAAGTAACTTGGTGGCCTCTGCACCCCCGTTTTTGCAAAGTTAAAGCATGACTGACCTGTTTGACTAAAAGTGCATGTAAAAGGAGTGACGTATCTGTATTTTATGATGCAGAAAGGTCACGTGGATCAGTTAATCAGCCACTAAACGGCGATTCTTAACCAAGCTTTCCTTTCATTTCCTCTGTCGTTTCCTGTATTTCGTCTCTGCTTTCCATTCTCCCCACGACTGCCCTTTACTATCCCTTCTCCCTGTCCTCACCGCATACGTCTCTTTCATTCTGTCCATCTCTGTGGGGAGATATAACCAAATTAAAAATCCATAATTGTTCATTAAAGACAGTTTCACACGCTCTGATGTATGCTATTTAACAAACCAGCCCTTCAAAGAGAGACCTCAGAATACCTTAAAAGTTGTTTGAATCTTTTCTTTGTTGTCAGCACTTGATTTGATTACTTCAGTAATTATTCCATCAGTAATTTGTTTTCTTCCTGCTTATTCCTCATAATAATTTTCTATTACATAAGCGATACCATATTAAATGGGTGGTGGTTTCATCCTACACACATTTGAATAATGGATCTGCTTATTGCAAATGTGACACCAGAGGAGTCAAACTAATGGTAACCTAGGCCACCCCACACTATATATGGCATCTTTGTTTTTGATCTGTAGCACTTGGTATTGATCTTTTTAGTGGCCAGTTGAAACAAGTATTTGTTTCAAATATGTACCAGAAAGTTTAGTATATAACTAGCATTAGTTTGCTATACCGTTTGAGGATGTCAGACCCCAGAGTTTTTTTTTCCTTCCCTTTGAAAGGACCCAGTTAAGGTGATTCAGGCATCTGATTAGGATGCCCCTTGGATGCCCACCTGTGGAGGTGTTCCAGGAACATGCAACTAGGAGGAGACCCCGGGGCAGACCCAACTCATGCTAGAGGGATTTTGTATCCCATCTCACCTGGGAACTCCTCAGGAGCTGGAGGAAGTAGCTAGTGAGCTGGGTGTCTGGGCTACTTGGCCCTACCTATTTGCTTAGCCTACTACCACCAGGACCTGGGCTTACAGAAAAATGGATGAATGATTGGAATCTAGAGCAAATTAAGCAATGAACTTGGCTACTTCTGTAGCTAGGCTACCCATCCAACACTTAAATTTAGTACCTGTCTATAGTATGCCCATAAAGTATTACAGAGGTACAAGATCTATGAAGCCTTTATGCATGGATCCAATCATTTACTTTCGAACTCTTCCTCTAACTCTACTTCTGTCCTTTATCCAGTCAGGCAGGCTAAATTATAGTGAGTGTGTGTCTGTATCACTGTGCCACTATGAATGACTTACAGCCCACACCAGGTGTGTCATCCTCTATGTAAGGTGTGTGTGAACTGCTTTAAGTGCAGATTGAGTGTGGGGGGTGTTCACACAATTTATGAATGTGTGTCTGCGTGCATCCAAGTGTTGGGAGATTGAGAGACAAAGTGTGGACTGCCAGCTAGCGCCTCTCTCCAGCAGTTACCATAAATTGCCCTATAAATTCTGTCTGTCCTCTGCTCTAACAGGGCTCTGGCCCATATTTGTACTTTGGCCTTTCGCAATCCAGTCACAGCGGAGAGGGTGTCTGCTTTTCTGGGCTCTTTTTGCAAGCCCATCAGCTTGCTGACCTACCAAATGCCCAAACAACCTCTTACTCCACCCTCTCAGAGTCGGAGTTCTGACCCCGGGGCGTAGGTTTCACTTCAGCAAATCACACTGACATGCTATGGCCACAGTGCAACACATTCCAACTGCAAGCATAGTAAAACTTTAAGAATAATATTTCATATGAGAAAGTGCATAGACACGGGAGAGTGAGAAGAACTACTGGTCAGAAAGAAAGAAAGACACTGCCAAGCAGAAGTCTCGATCTGAAGGGAAACCATTAAGCAAAATATCAAACATGGCAGTTTAATGTATTGGCTAAAAAAGAGTTCAAGACAACTAGGGCAAGGGGTCGAAAGTGTTTGTCAACCTTAAAATTTAGTATGCGCACATACTCAAAAATGGAGGGGCCATCTAGCATTTTCTGCCTCCAAATCTACTCTTCACTGTGTTCCAGACTGAAAGCAAACAATGGTTTAGATAAAGAGTGAATGCGTGCCAACAAATCGGAGAAGACAAACAGAGAGAAATGGACAGAAACGTCTTGGCAGCCTAAACTGAGTCAAAGAGGTATTTGTTCAAGTTGAAACTTCAAGCAGAAGCCAAGTGAAAGCCAATCACCCTCAAGCAGAACTCTGTCCGAATACCTGTGATTTTCTCCCTGACCAAACTGTTAAGGTTACAGCCAGCGAAATATCCACTGTGTATTTGTGACCAATGGCATGAAGGTAGTGCTGTTTGCCAAGTGCGACACAAAGGCAGATTCACTGTTTCAAGTATCAACATTGTGTTTTTATCGCTAACCATTAACAAATGGTATTAAATGAAGCTTGCTCTAGGTCGGGAAGTCTCCTTTTGTCCTTTTTTTTTGGTAAATCATCCTGTAAATTCTATCTTGCAATAGACTGTCAATCATCCCTCATTCAGCCTTTCTTGATTGATCTTATCATAATGGTTGTGACGTTTCTGAGGCTGTTTCCCTTCAGGTCATTAAACTGCTTGTCATCAAGCCAACAGAATGTGACAGTTTGTAGTAAGATCCGGGAAGAGACATGGGTTCACTTGCTTTGTCATGCTTTTGATTTTTTCCAAAGGATTTCTGGAGAAAATAAATGTGTCTTAAACCGGGCAGACACTGTACGGATTAAGCTCAGTTTTAACCCCGAATTGGTTGCCCCCGACTAATTTTAGATCAGGCCGAATTCATGCCAGATCAGTCGTCATTTGGCATGCAGTTTGAGGGCGGTCACGACACTTTATTAATTACCTCAGTAATAATGATCAGGCTCTTGGACTAAATTTTGGACAGCTGTCTTGCAGTTTGAGCAGTTCCACGTTCGGTTTCCACATGACTGCTGTCAGAAGACCCGTTATAAACTGTAATGAGCTTGCTGTAATGTTATTGGAGTAGTGTTTTACATGCTGTGGTTAATAGTAGTCTTGACTGAGACTGTGGCTCCATATTTTTCGTCTTACTTACCGTTCACAGTAGAGTTCCACAGAGTAATGCTGCCTTTCTCTTTTTTTGTTAACATTGTTGAGGATGCAGTCATCTTTTTTGAATAGACTTAATTGGAATTGTCAATGGACAACCGACTAGGGGTTCTGTGTTTATGTTCAGTGTGAGCACCCACATTGTGACAGATAATGAATTTAACAGCATAAAATACCCCTCAATTCTCAATTCTGAAGTTAAGGTAAAAGTGTGTTAATTTGTGGAGATTATCTTGTAGAACAAAACGTGAATATATCAGTTTGCTTTGCATCACTTGAAGTTTAGTTTTTGGATTGATTGGAGTCATTTTCTTCATCTCATTCACTGCCTTTCCTTTTTCAGACACATACTTGAGCATCCTTTTTCTCTAGCTAGTCCAGCGTTTCTTTGAATTACTCTCCAGAGTCCCATCTCTTCACCTCTCAACTGAGTCCATTTCCTCGAAAAACATACTACATTGCCGAGGGGACTCCGAACAAGCAACCCCTTTTACTCTCCATCTTGCTATTTCTTATATTCTACTGTTTCTAGTCACCTCATCCCTCTGCCAACAGTCTTTCTTTAGCTGACTTCTTCCACCAGTCCTCAACAGGAGCCCGACCAGACCTGAAGGTGACACACTTGTTTAAAATTCCCTGCTAACAGCAGCTGAAGGGGACTGCCAGGACCGAAGGTGCTTGTGATGAATCTTTTGCCTTTTTTGCCACTTTCCTAATCAGCAGGCATTGATTAATTGGATCAACCTGAAATGATCTTAATCACTGATCAATTTCCATTAGACATCCTTAAATACATCTTAATGGGATTGGAGGAGTGTCAGGTGCATGCGTGTGCAGGGTCGTGTTCATATGCTGTGCGCGTGTGCATAGTGTGTTCATTTATGTTGGCATGCACAATATGTGATGTGTGATTGTGGAAATATGTGTGTATGTGCATGTGGCTCTTTTTGTGTGCTTGTGTGTGTTTACATGCTGTATATCTTTAGGTGTTTAAGTGCACAAATGCATTTTCCTACATTAATGTGTATTTGGACCAGCATGCCTGTGTAGGTATGTATGCACATTTGCACTTCAGTGGGTACACATGTATATGAATTATTGGTTTGTGTACAAAACTATGTGGACACCTGAACATTACACTTACATTAAATTGTTGAACATGTCATCCAAAGACCATGGGCATAAATATGCTGCTATAACAGGAACTTATTGTCATGGGTCTTATTGTTAAGATTAAGTCTCATTTTGTTTGCAATATCTGATTTCAACCATGGAACACATCACACATGAAAATATCCAGTGTCTCTCCCCCTCCTGCTTTTCTCTCTCCCACTGTCTCTCCTGCCGCCCTCCCTCCCCGCCAGCTACTCTGTGATCCCACTGTCTCCCTCTGTTGTTGTTCTAAACAAGCAGCAGGGGGTTGTGGGTAGAGGCCTGCACTCACGCTGGGTGTGTGAGTCACCGGAGGGGGTGATGGGAGGGAGACGGCGAGGAGGGTGGGAGCGAGGCTTCCCTGCATCAGTCGCCCCCCCCCTTCTCTCGCTCTCTCTATCAGCCAGAGGTCACTCGCTCAGCGGAGACGACTGGGCAGGTCGGCTGACTCATTTGCAGACGTCACACACACACAAGAACCACTCATATTAGACTTTTTATGCAATAGGAGGAAGATACACTATTCATATTTGGCCATACAGTATAGTGTCCCTTTATACACACACACAAACAGACACACTGAAAAAAATCCCCTTTCATGCACAAGTTTAATTGCACATATATACACATTACGCCGAGTGTAATTGGCCTCAAGGATGCATTCATCAACAGAGACACCGAAGCATAAAATAAAGCAAAGTGTGTCAGCGCACACGCATATATAAGAAAACTACGAAGCACCATAAAAAAGCACACTCACACATAAATCTTCAACCTGGAAGCGCTCGAGCGTAAAAGATTCCTGCACTGCTGTGTATCGAAAGAACAAAATCATATGCCATAACCCATAAACAGGCAAACAAACTCCCACACATGCAGCATTATAAATAAACAAAGGGATGCATGCTGTATGTAAGTGCTACATGTTCACATGTACCGAAAGTGTGCTGGATATAGGCATGTAAACTGTGGACGCACGCCCACATCCAGAAATCTGTAAGTTTATTGGCAGGGAAAGATATTCGGTGAAGGAAGTGGCAGGCAGAAGACAGAAGGAGACTGATACTGAAGGAGGCGGTGGGGTGGGGGTGAACATAATTCACACTACATGGATGGAGATGTATAGCTGTATCAGAGCTTTCTGTGTACAAGCAGAGAGGAAATGTGTAGCATGGATCCCCGCTGTACACAGCTGTACGGTCTACATCTCCGGTGGAATACTTAGCCAGGGGATCATGGGGCCACCATTTGCATAACTCCATTAAGGCATCTCTCTCCTTCTCCATCCCTATCTCGCTCGCTCACACAGAGACACCTGTGTAGGAAAAGCTATAAAGACGTTACCCCTGCGGAAAGCAGAATTACATTTTCTTTCACATTTGAGGAAGACGTAATCCGCGGTACAGCTGTGAAAATTGTGCAGTGATACAGAAAGAGAAGCATAGATTTGGTGAAGAAATAATAAAAAAAAACACACATTATGCTTCTCAAATTTCCCTGCTATGGCTCTGACCCAACATGACGAGGTTGATGCAAGAGTCAGAGGATTACATTGCTGTTTGTTATACAAGTATTTGATTTAGGGAAATTTCATGATAAAATGTTTCTTAGATAGAAAGCAGGTTAGCAGAGAAAAGAAGACTGGCCTTCTACTGGATCTTCAAGAAACTACCTGCTGAAGTGTCTTTATGCAATAAACTGACACTCCACTATTCTTTGGCCTGCCCTGAGACCTTTTCCCATAAGCATCAAGAGGGAGGCTATTACACCCTTCTTAGTGAGGTAATCTGTGAGTCAGCAGGATTTCAGATTGACCTTAGACCAGTACTTAATTAGGTTTGCAGGCATGTAGATATTGTTTTTTAGGCATGACTACAACATCCAACCATCCATTATCTATACCGCTTATCCTGTAGAGGGTCGCAGGGGTGCTGGAACCTATCCCAGCTGACATTGGGCGAGAGGCAGGGTACACCCTGGACTGGTCGCCAGTCAATCACAGGGCCGACACACACAGAGACAGACAAACATCCACACTCACACCTACGGACACTTTAGAATAATCAATTAACCTGCATGTCTTTGGATGGTGGGAGGAAGCCGGAGTACCCGGAGAGAACCCACGCAGACACGGGGAGAACATGCAAACTCCACACAGAAAGTCCCCCAGCCGACCGGTGGGGTCGAACCGAGAACCCTCTTGCTGTGAGGCAACAGTGCTAACCACTGCACCACCATGCCGCCCATGACTACAACACTTACAGGATTTTTCCAGTCTTACAACTTGGGTCTTATTTTGATCCATCATTTCTATCAGCCAGCGCACTCACCAAAGTAAGTCGGGGAAGTCCAAAGTAAGTCCGGGAAGTCCGACTATAAGTCTCACTATACATTCGGACAGCAATACAAATTGGCAAACTCACTGTGTAGTGGACTATGTAGTGAGTAGTGAATGATTTCGGACACAGCCTATGTGTGCACAACTACGGCAAGTACAGTAGTTCAAAGTTGAACTAGGAAGTCAGCAGCAGACAGTTTGGGTAATCCTTTCACTGTTTGCCTTCATTTTCTCTTCCAATAAGTTTGGCTAACCTGGGGCTTTGTTTAAAACCTCTCTGATCGTCTGACTGCTCAAGGAAATTTTGTTCACCTTCAGCAACAGGTTAAACTTGAAGCTGCTCTCTAGTTTGAGCCCAGATATCAGTCAGTATATGTAAATGCTGACAATTATGATGAGCATCCAAATGTGATTACATTTCAATATTGTACTGTGTTAACACGAACAGGAATAGAGCCATTTATACACAAAAAAAGCAATCCAAATAGCAAATATTCTAATATTTCTACTGTTTAAGATTGAACAAACTTGCAGATTTACCCTGGGTGAGCTATAGCTAGTGTCTGCTCTGATGCTGTTAGCTTGACGATATTAACGCCTTCTAGAATCAACCTCTCTTTCTTCCTTTAAGACAATAAGATCAATCTGGCTTGGCTCGGCAGCTATAGATAGCCCAGCTGTGTGTGGTGCTAAGGAGAGCGATGACCCCGAGGTCGCCTCCTTCCTCTGGTGTCTTTATACAGCCGGCCCCCGCAGTGTCCCCCTCCCTCCTCCTCGTCCTCATCCCAGCCACTTTCTCATCCCCCTCGCCTTTCTTACTTCCCCTCTCTGTCTCTGTCTTTCTCTTCTTCAGTGGTGTGAATCATGAAAGCGAGTCCTGTGTAGTCGATGGGCCTTTTTCCTTGGTGGTTGCAGAGAGAGACGGAGAGAAAGAGGGAGAGATGAGGTATTGATTTGAGAGCCTCTGGGAGGAGAACAATAGGTCCCTTACTGAAGCCACTCTGAAGCACAAACACCTTCCCTGCAGCCTCTCAGTGCCAGAGAGAAACTAGAGAGGAAGAGAAAGGAGTTAAAAAAACAGCTTCGCTTTCTGTTGCTCCATCTCTCTCCACTTGCAGCTGATTGTTGATAGCCCAGAGGGGAGGAATGATGAAGTGGGGAGAGGAGGAGGAGGCCAGACCTTGGCACTCCCCAGTCCCCTGAAGACCCACTAGCTGCACGGGCAGGGACCCCGAACCCTCTGAACCTGCCCTGCGCAGAGCGGCTCTGGGCCAAACGCACTAACACACAGGGCCTAGAACTGTGACACCCCGGAGATCGCTGGTTCAAATCCAATACTTGGACGCCCAGAGGCATGCTGAACTTTCTCGGCATGTAAACCCAACCCACCCCGACTCACCCCGCCCCCCTCTCACCACCCACCCACCCACAAACATCTTGTTCATGCATTTGGCCCATAGGGTCGGCCGGTTAGCTCGATGTGTTGGATAAAAGCTTTCAGCTTTGACTGATTCATGGCCTCCGTGGAGAAAATGGACTTGGCACATGATGTCATCGCAAAAAGCGCACGTGAGGTTATCCGTGGTGAGGTCGATGACATCATCACCGGGAGACAGCAAGAGCACCTCCTCTGTCTGTTTGGTTTATGAGCTTGTTGTCCAGAGAAATCGCAGCTGAGAGAAACAACATAATTACTTTCTGTCATAGTCCACTATAAGGAATGCTGGTGTGAAATACTGCGCTAGCGCTCGAGGGGGTGTTCTTTACTGTGATTATTGGTATGACAGCAATAAATCCATTTTCTATAATCACTGTACTTAAGAGTATTACAAAGTTCTCCTTACAATAAAACAAGGAAGAACACAAGATTTCTAACTATTTTTGTGGTTGAAATAATAAAGAAATCATTGCTTTCCGTGTTTTCTGTGCACAGTTTGTTTGCCGTTTTGCAATATAACACAACTTCCCTGAGTCTAACCACCATTAACAGTGGTGCACATTTCAGAGAAGTGATGTGTTAAGCAGAATATTTCATGTTGCATGGAATAAACAAACTGATACAAGTCTCAAGAGACCGCGGCTCGTCTATCAACTCTGCCAGGTTGAAAACAGAGGCAGGTCAAAAAGCCCGACTTTACCTCTTCTCCTACACAAACGCAGGCCGGCCGAGGCAACGCGCGGGTCGCCGGGGCTTGTATACGCTGTTTATCTCATTATGCAAAGCGGCTGAGGGATGCAAGAGGCCGTGGAATAGCATAATCTGTGGAGTTCATTTAGAGTCTCTTATGTCTGAACATTGTTTGTATTGATTTATGTTTAGAGGGATCCTGGTGCTTTGAAGGATCAGGATGAAACCGAGGTCAGTCGAGGCTTTGTCCATTTCAAACTTTATATTATATTGATTATATTTCTCTGTATAGAAAAGTTACATTCTGCTTGGTATTTTTGTTGCCTGCATCCTAGTCCGTTCGCCGCACTCAGTAAGCAGAATATTAGCTTGACTGATGAGGAGATATGCAAATTCCAAAATGTTTGTAACACTCAGTGATATTAAATGCAAGTTCAGGCTGTTAATAGAGGACAGGAAGATACAATGAACCCAAACTTTGTCTAAGAAAGTTGTTTCTTCTTAGTTTCTGACAGTTTTGTCTGTTGCGTGAGGTGATTGATGACCAGCGGCGATTCATATCACAAAACCTCCTATATAGTTTGCCCACAATGCACTGCACTTCTCAACAGGAAATGAGAAAGGCTCCCCTCCATGGCGGAAAAAACAATTTCCAACTTTTCAATTTTGTCACAGTGTCACTCCCTTTACTTCACTGGTCACTCCTGCAGGCAACTCATGTGGGGACTCGTAATGAATGTGTTTCATAAACAGACATCAAGAGCGACCGCTGCCGCCGTCAACTGAAGTTGCTCCACTGTGTGTTGCCCCTTTTTTAAACAGTCCTTGTGCTTTATCATTCTGACTTAGCGGCAACAACCAGCACCTCGCTAATTTCCTCTGTCTCCCATTCGCCGATGAGGGCTATTAATTTGGCGTAATTCTGTTCCTCTTTATTGGGTGTCAGTGCTGTCATAGCACGCTGTATCTCAGCCGGATCTCTCCTCTGCCACTCCACCAGCTCCCTGGGTCTCCCTGCTGGTGGAGCTTCAGGAAGAGGCCATATTGAAACCCCTCATCCTTTTCTTCTCCCTCCCTCTATTACCCCCCATTCGTCCCCATCTTTCTCTCTCTCACTCTCTCTCTCACTCTCACTTTCTCTCTCTCTCATCTGATTCCCTCCTCCTCCCCCTCCCTGTAGGTTGCCTAAGCACGTACAGTATTTAATAATGTTCAGTCCCTTTTCTCACTAACAACCACATGAGCAGGCACCTAACGGTCTTAAAGGGGCCCAGGGGGTCATTTCCCACTCTTTCTCTTTCAGTTCACTTACAAGGCAGAGGCACAAGGCAGAGGAATTAATATAACCCCCCCACCCTCCCTTCTCATTGTCTTCTGTCTTTCTTTTCTGCCTCCAGTGTTCGTATAGCTTTTTAAGAGTAAAATTCAAGCAAATTGTGACTAAATAGTTACTAAAAATGCCAGGAGATAACAAACAAATGTGACGACGGGATCGTTTCATGTCAAATATTAAAAGATTTTTGGTTTACATGAGTGTCGATGATGAAACACCAGATTATGTTGAAAATCAAGCATCTTTCAAAGAGTATATTTGAATTCAAGCATATTCCTAACCTTGAAAACATCAACATTAAAATTATGCATTTTCCAAACTTTCCAAACTTTGTTCGAACCCTGTCCCTCCCTCTTTTTCACCTAGAGTTCTCTCAGACCTTTTCTTTCTCTTCACTTCTATCTCTTCCTCCCTGCTTGCGGCTGCAACGCAGCATCAAGGCACCAGGAGAATTTTAAATGCTGAGGATAAATTGTTTGTCCTAGGTAGGGGAAGTCAAATGGCAGCAGGAGACAAGGAGAAAAGGGCGTGTGCAGTAGGGGTGGAGAGGTGGGGGGGGAGGGGGCAGCAATGAAGAGGCTTGAGAAAACTGAAAGACTGCCAGGGATGCAGGGACACAAATAGCAAGACGAAAAAAGTGGCGTGGAAACTCGTCTTCTTGCGTCCTCCATCATATGCAAGGCCCTAAGCGGGTGGGGCCTTGATGGAGAGGTGTGTGCAGGGAGGAGGGGGGGCGATTGTAAGGCAGAGATGGGTGGGTTATTAATTTCCACTATGCAGTATCATGCAGCTGGTGGCTCCAAAGCGAGGTTTGGCGGTAATGAAAATGGCCTGAGTCGAAGATTAATGGCTCATAAAGACAGAGCGTTTAGATGGGACGGCCGCCTCAATCTGGACGGCGGTGACTAATCGCAACGGACGCACGCACGGGCTCACTCACGCACACATAAACATGCATCTACACACACACACACACACACACACAGCTTCTCTGTTACCTCACCCACCATGTCTCTGAGCTGGACTTCCCATCCCATTCTCTCCCTTTTTTTACCCATCCACCCCCACTGCTTCATTTCCCCGTCGCTCCCGTCCTCTTTTTATGTTGGTGTGAATTGTTGCGGGGTCAAAGTTGAAGGCGTGCAGAGAATTATCTTGATTTATGCCCCCTGAGCTCGGTGCTGGTTGTGGTGTACAGCGTGGCGGGCGGTCTGTGGACCATTGGGCTGGTGAGATATAGGGGTGAGGTCATCCCTAGCCCCCTATTTATTTCTTTTTTTCTCCCCTTAATGGCAACGACGGTGACAGGGCCATCGCATCTTTAAGCCGGACAAATGGGCTCACCGAGCGCCAGCGATTTTTCCTTCTTTGCAGCTGAAGGTGCATCATATATCTCTAAAACCACCCAATAAGGTTGTGAGAAACATGTTTTTAAAAGAAATTGATTTGGATGCTTTACGATGCCTGTGTGTGTGTGTGTGTGTGTGTTCGTGGTGTAATGGGCTCGGGAGAATGATGCAGTTGTGGTTTTAACTGTGATGGTTTCAGCACCAGAAGCAACGGCAGCGCAGGCCGTAAAACAAGTGATTTTCATCAAGACAGAGAGTCAATCCTTTTATACTATTAGGCTGACATGTGTACACACTATATAAAGCAGACGTGGGTCAAATGCTGTTCTGTTTCACACTACTGAACCTGACATGGAGGATTAATCACATCAGTCCAGCTGTCAATCACAGCTTACCATGGTTGTCTAATTTTGACAATATAAAGGGTAGCTACTTACACTCAATGGTCAGTTGCTGCTGTGGACATGCACTGGCTATGGCAGAAACCTGACTTTAACCTTTGAACTTGCAACCATCTTTCTAAACAGAAGCCAGACTTAATTCACAGACCTTCTTTTTAACATTAGGTTCACAGTTCTAATAAAACGTAGCAGCTTCTTTAACAGTGATGACGTAATGATGTCATTTGACCTGACCAGTGATTGTACACCAGTATTTCCATTACCATTCATCAAAACCATTTCTTGGGTCTGAGGTATTTGGAAGTTTTTAAAGCGTATTTACTTCCAGCAACCATGCTGCACAAAGTGAAATAACAGGCTGGAAATGCAGGTGTTTCTAATTTGTCAAAAAATAGCAAATGATTCCATTTTGGTGATTTGATTGGTCTGAGTCCAGTAAAGTTCCAAAGTTCTGTTGGCAGGCTGCAGGTCTTAACACAGTTTGTTGCTTGTGTTTGTAACTGTTAGGAAGTCAAAAAGTAAAAAGGTAGGACATGACAGAAACGACTGAAAATGGAAAAATATCTATCAAAAACTGTGTTGGTCTTACTGATTTATAGTCTCTGCGGCATTGTCAGACATATGTGAGAAGCCATTGAGAAGCAAATCTAAATGTGGGTCTTGGCCTAAGACTAGACTGCGGTGAGGGTCTGAAAGGCTAGACCGAGTTTAATCCTCCAATCTAAACACACAGGCTGCTGGTGTACAGCTGCAGAGGAGCCCCGTCCAACACAACACAGTACAAGACACGTTTCCACAGTGTAACCTGACGGGTAGCGCATGGAAAAGAAACAAAACACTGCCAGGATGAGAGGGATACAGTCCCAAAATTCTGTTCAATCGAGCATAGAAATATAAAAATACATCACTCGGGGGTTTAGATCCCACCAATGCTGCAAATCTATACTGTAATGATATATGTTTTGGATTAAAGCATCCACCAATTGGCATATTAACCTCTACATACACCAGAACCATCAATTGATGATATTCTTTATCATTACCTGTACAAGCTGTTGGTCAACCAAGTTAACTGCTTAAGTGTTCACTTCATGGTGTCCATACCTGCAGGAGCCTTGAGGATGGAGTCGGGTCATCTGGGAGATTTGGCTCCCCTGGTTTCCACCCCTTTTGTTTGCTTGTGTTTGCCTGCTACATTTGGTTTCTCTTTACTTTAGCTTCCCTTTCAGTTAAACCAACGTTCTTATGTTCCAGTGTGGTCTCCCCTTTTGTCCTTCCAGTTGTTGTGTCTACTTAGAGACAGAAAACTACCTTCCTTTAATGCTGAATTGCCATTTGGGGATTGCTAATGGGGATCCAAATAAATAATAAATAAATAGGTGATTATGATACCTGTGATAGGACATGAATGCGGCATTAGTGCAAAAGGATGGAGGAGAAATGACGAGAAGATTAACAATAATCAAATCGTTAAAGTTGCCTAAATCTAACTCTGTTATACTTGATAAATGTAACCACGATCAAATCTTCCCACGTGGCAAACACGTGAAAACGGTGTGTCCAATTCATGCTGCTGTCACATAATCTTCTCATGGTGGAGGAATGTAATCTTCACATTATCCGCATCCACCACACATAATCTGCGTTTCCGAGTCCGTGCTCATTTCACATCATTGCTGAGACTCTGCTGTGGCGGGTTCAACACCCATCATCCGCCCTGTGTGTTTACAGTGTGACACGCGTGCATCTGGATCAGCCTGTCCTCCCATGTAGCCTGTATGATTACCTCTGTACCTCTCTGTGTTTGTCTACAGTGCGCTCCCGCCTGATTGGCAAGTCACACTTCGCCGTCTCCATCCATCTAATCAGGCATTGACACCTGGGTGACTGTTTCCTGTCAGCGTAGAAAATGAGAGCGCCCGTGTCAGATTTATCATGCCTCCGCCATGTCGCCTATTTCTCCCATGAACCCTGGGCTCGCCGCCGTCGTGACTACCCATGCACAGATGTGTTTGAGGTTAGGGTGGAGCTGTTATGGAGGTGTGTATATTCTTGTCAGCCCACTGACAGCGTGACATGAAAATCTATTTGTTTTTATGTTGTAAGGGGAGACCTTTTGGGGTAAGGGGGCAGTGGTGACCCCTGGAACCTAAACTCCATCCAAACCTCATCTTCTACACTGCTACCCCCAACAAATTGGAAGCCCCCCCCACACACACACTTCCACCACCTCCTTCTTCTCCTCTTGGCGTGCCCTTGCACCTGGCCCCTCTGCGGGGCCTGTCATCCATTTTATCTATCTCTTCTTCAGTGGTCCCAGCTTGTTGGGGGTAAGGTCAAAGGGCTCTGAGTGCGTGGCGGCGCCTTCGCTGTTTACCTCCAGTTTCGACAGGAGCCTATTTGCTCCCGCTGTTGCCTTGCACGTCTTAACTTTGAACCCATTTGACTAGAAGACAGAGTTAAGAAAAAAGAAGGGAAGGGGAGAGGAGAGGCAAAATAGCGCGGCGACACACCGAGAGAGGCTGACAACATCTTCTCCTTCCAGGCGATGGTGAGGGAATCCACTGCGCTGATGAGGAGGAAGAGAAGAAAGGGGGAGGGGAGGAGGGGTTAGAAGAACAAGGGAGTCAGTGAAGAAGAGAAGGAGGGATATGAGGCGCTGCTGATTCAGCACTGCAGTATAGATCCCCCCCCCCAACACTCTCTTCGCAGGCTTCGAGTCAGAGCCAGTCCTGCCAAATGAAGTTCCCAGTTCGCAAATCTAATTTCTCCCCTTTTTCTGAGGAAAACCTATTGAGGGGCATTAGATTTTCCCTGCCACATAATATCAAGCAAGCAGTGCCTCTAAAGAAATAACCCTCTTGAAAATAAATGACAAATTGGGTTTGGGTCCTGTGGCATTCATGCGCGCGTCTGCCTTTTTTGTGTGTGTGTGTGTGTGCGCGCGCGCTATACAGTGTGCGAACCCTGACCCAGCCGAACGAAGGCAGAAAACAATTCCCACACATTTGCGCCTGGTGCGTCCGCTGAGTTGAGAACTTTTCATTCTCATCTGAGTAGGCTTGGGGGGTTACGGAGGACCGCGGGGAGAGATTTACAGAGTTAGAAAAGAAGCTGCAGCTTTGGCAGATCTGCAGATTTACACACAAGCTCACATACACTGAAGCACCTTATTCGCACAGACATATACCTACAGGCCTGTAAACATACACACACACACACACACATATATATATATATATATATATATATATATATATAGATACATACTTACAGACACCTGCAAACACATGTAGCAAATGCAAACAGACATCCACACAAACACACATATAAACACTGACACACACACACACACACACACACCTCCCTGCAGACATGCAGGTTCTAAAGCCCTGATGGATAAGGCTTCCTCACTGATAACTGAGCGTCTGGGCTTGTGTGCTGCCGGAGACTATGCTGTCTAATTACCCCAAGCGGGAGCAGCGGTGGGTAGGGCTATTCATTTCCACGGTAAAATAGCCCCGATAACGCAGCTTTTTTTGTGTGTTGTACAGTATCGCAGGGGCCAGTGATTGAATTACAGAGCATCCCCCGGTGACTAAGCGGCGGTAATTACAGCGTAATTTAAGATTACATTATTAACCGGCTGACTTTATTAGAATGTAACTTCACCTCCACAGTTAGTTCCATCCTTATCATAAAAAAAGGAGATGATTAAGGGAAAGAGGAAATTGCCGCAATTGTCCTTTTGTAACTGCGAGCGCGCCGAGCTTATTAGCAGTGCAGTGCAGGGGCCGAGCCACAGGAGGATTTCACGGTGGTGCTTTGACAGGATTCTGTAAGGAGGTAAAAGGTAATATGTTGCTGACCTGAAAGAGAAAACCCACCTGCGTTGTAGTCTGATCTATTTTCTGCTGCTGTGGGAGTAGAACATTTCTCTGTATGTGATTGTTTAATGCGGCTGTGGGAAGAAGCTCTTGCCCTTGTTGATACCCTAATATAGTAATTTTGCACCCAGTCTCTTTTTCTCCTCTATCCTGCTGTATTGATTTGCTGTAGTGAAGATTTTGTTTGAAAAGCCTGCATGGACTGTTACAGTACGCCAGGAGCGTACCCCCCCAGCTCCATGAAGTCTTTCTCTCTCTCTTCTCTCTCGCTCTCTCTCGTTCACCTGTCTGTTTACCTTAGACTCGCCTGCCCAGGTTTGGACGGAGAAGCGTGGCTTACTTCCCTCTACACCTGCCCGTGATCACCTGCCCGCTCACCTGTTTGCCATCATCTCATCAACCCACAGTACTTCTACCCCGGCTTGCCATCCACTCGTCGCCAGATCATTGCTTCTCTTGTACCAGTAGAGAGCTACGGCCACTACTAAGTAAACTTAGATTCGTTTTCGCTTGTTACCCTACTAACCTTGTTGTGTTTCGTCTCCAGGTTCATCTCCTCCTCCGCTTCCCCATCCAACCTTTCCGGAGATCCCACCCTGCTCGCTCTGACCTCCCCGGCTCCAGCTTCCGTCTCTCTTCCCTTCCCCCGTCCCTGTTGTACCCAATAAACGGCCTTTTCCCTTGCAACTGTGTGTGTGCATTATGGATCCCAGAGCCCCCATACAACATGGACACAGGTGGCTAGAATTCGGCAAAACAGCCAGTTCTTCTCATGATCAGACAAAAAGGTGTTCACTATTGGAATTGTGTTTACAATAGGTTATGCCAAGGAGCAGGGAGTCACGTTAAGACCAGGCACTAGCCATCCATCCATTCATTACCTATACCCACTTATCTTTTGCAGGGCCGGAGCCTATCCCAGCTGACATTGGGCGAGAGGCTGAGTACAACCTAGACAGGTCGCCAGTCAATCACAGGGCTGACACATAGAGACGGACAACCAGTCACACTCACATCTGCATGTCTTTGGACTGTGGGAGGAAACCCATAATGTTCTTGCTGTGAGGCCACAGTGTTAACCAATGTACCAGCGTGCCACCCAGGCACTAGCCATAAACTGGTCAATTCTGCCAGTTTTTCTGCTCCACCAGCCAGTTTTGGCCACTATGCAAACAGTATTCATAGTGTTCTTTTCATCCGCCTTCATCCAGAAACCTTAAATCTGTTGCTTTAACAACTAAATTTTTTCAACCACAAAGATTATATCCACGCTAAGGTGCCTAGATTTGCATCTTTTTCTCTCCGTTTTGAACTTCGGCTCAAACTTAGTCAATGTTTTTCACACCAAAAAACTGAGCTTGTTGACAGCTTTGTCACCTCTAAACCTTACTTTGCCATCATATAAACTAATTTCACGATGTCTCAGTGAAGCAGCGGAGGAGTTACTGTTTTGTATCAAGTGTCTGACAGAAGAAACTGAAAAATGTGTAAATGAGAATCACTCAATGTGGGTTCAGCTGTATTAAAGCACAGTATAGATGATTATGGAGCGTAGGAGGGGACAGAATGGAGGTTTAACCAGCTTAGACTCAGTGTAGTAACAGGGCTGTCTGTCCTACTCCTTAACGTATGATGGCTGTGATGCACAATTTTGTTGTTTGCTGACAGAAATAGGATGAAGAAAAAGAGGTTTAACCATCTTCCTATTGTTAGGGGTTTCAGAAAATGACCTGAAAACACTACTGTGGACACATGTTACTTTACAGTGTTTTCAAGTTCAGACAGTTTAGTGTGGATGTAGAAAAAGGTCATGAATCAAATGAAAGTGAGTGTGTCTGATATTCACACATACACAAGGCTTTCCACTCTGCTTTTATTTGCAAATGCTGCCTTCGAAGAGGGAAAAGGATCCGAAATCCTGACCTGACAGAAATAAATCCACACTTGTAAATACATCAAAACGCTCCCAAATGTACAAATAACATTTGCCCTGAAGCACTCACACACACTCACGCTCAGAGAGACAAAGCACAAACCACACGCACCAAACAGTCCCAAATAAACAGCAGCACTGTGTCAAAGTTGACCTGAAAACTGAAACAAGATTAACCCCGATCCCAGGGTTCGTACACAAATCCTCTCAAAGTGCAAAAACACATGGGCCAGGCCATGGATAATGATTACACATCCCTTCATTAGCATCATATCAGTGTTATGGATTAGGCCCAACAATAGCAGCCATTGTGGAAGCTGCTATCAAGCATCTACCACATGAGGGGCTGAAGACAATCCTCACTCGTAGGACAGTAGCTCTCAGTCACCGAGCAACAAAATAGTAGAAAGTCTCCCTTTAACACCATGATGACACTTAGAGTTGTGTAATTCTGTATTTTAGTATCTGTTTGTGGCTATGTTGTCAGGCAGCATGATGAATCCACCTTTTGTGATATAAAACATGTTAATTAAAAGAAGTGGAAAATGTTTTTTTATTCATTTAATGTTCATTTATATTGAAGGCACATTATTACATTAGTCAAAACATCAACAGCATTAAGCAAGTTGATTTGGGTCTGTCTGGTTTTTGTTTTAATGCTATAAGCTTTGTAAAAGAAAATGTAATTGGGATAGAGACGCTAAGCTTTTTCTGATTCACACACACAACAGGTGGCGGGCTTGAAAATAGCACTATAGTTTCACGTGTTAATTTACCTTTGCAAGCTGTTTGCCTTCAGTAATTACTGGCCTACAGGCCAGTTCACCATAAATGAGGGGGAGAGAAGTAGAAGAAAAGGCAGAGAGAGGATGGTCCAGAGTAGAGTGAGAGAAGGAGAATGGATGGGGGAGGAAGACAGAGAGAGAAGTTGCGTCAATGGTCCCTGTCAGTGTTTTCCTATTATATCTGATGTTTTTTGGATTAATATTACTGCTGCATGAATGTGTATGTTGCATTTTACTGCTGTAGATTTTAACTACTGTTGGCTTGTTTAATCTACAGCAATGCATCATATTCTATAAGATCATCATATGTTTGCAGCGTGTGCATGTTTGCAACTCCTTTTAAAATACAACTTGTCAGAAAAACAGCCCTGTTTTCAGCTCTGTGACGATGCTTTTTCCAGCTGATCCAAAAGGGGGTTTAAAATCGTTTATTTAGCTTAAGAGCTAGGAGAGTATTCTCAACACGTACAGGAACACTTCATCCTTCAGTTTATCAGAAACCTTCAGAATCATCAAATTTGGAGATAATAACTAGTAACTATAGCTGTCAGACAAATGTAGTGGAGTAAAAAGTAGAAATCACTACACCTGTAAGTCCAGAGGTGAAGTGGAAGAGAATAAAGGATGTTTAGGTCCATCCAAAGAAAGGGAAGACGATGCAAGAAGAAGAGGAGAAAGGAGGAAGTAGGGTCAATGCTGAATCCTACTAATTCCTACTGGATATGGTTCTTACAGGTTAACTAACACAAATCATAAACTTTCCTCTGATGTTGATGAGGTTGTAATCATCTCTTTCCCATAACGCCAACACAGCAATTATGGACACTCGGGCTATTTCTGCATCACTTCGACTAATCGTGAACTTTGCGTGTAAGAGGAAAGGTTTCTCTAAAAAAAAAAAAAAAAAGGACAGAAAAACTGAGAATACTCTTTACAGGAACTGTTATTAGACGACTACTGATCTGTTGATGTGTGTGTGTGCGTGTGCGTGTGCATGTGCGTGGGATTGTGTGTGCATCAGTGTGTACTTTGTGCATGTAGGCGGTGGTATGTTTCGGTTCTGCTCTGTTAGCTGGGTTTGTCGCCGTCATATGGATATGTGTGTGCGTGCACCTTCCTCTCTCTCTCTCTTTCCTGCTTGTCTTCACACACACACACACACACACACACACACACACACACACACACACACACCCACACACACACACATAGACACACACTCTACAGTAGCTTTCTCTGCAACTCTGAATGAACTCTGTAGCTTGTCAGAGCTGCGGGCATCAACAGCTTCTAAATATTTGGGGAGGTAGAAGGAGGAGGGTGGCGGAGAGAGGAGTGTGTGTGTGTGTGTGTGTGTGTGGGATGGTAGGACAATAACATCAGGTTTTTAGGGTTGTTATTTCCTTCATGGTTAAGTTTAGTTTAGATGTGGTTTTATTTTTAATCTTCAGCTCAAGATGCATATCCACCTTTCACACCTGCGTGTCCATGTTTGTCTGTGTGTGAATGCAGGCCCCATAATGCATAAATGCTGCATGTGTGAGGGCCCGTGGCTCTGTAAACATTACCTCATCGCTGTCATGCTGCGGGGGCTCCGAGGTCTGTGGGAACTGAAGCCCACTCTGCTGGCTGGAACAAAGGGCAGCCCTCCCCTGCCCCTCGCCCCCTGCCCCAGCCCACCGCTGCCCCAGTCCACCTCGCAACAAAAGGGGCCACGGGGCCTTAATTCCCAGGCAACGATATAAATGGTGGCCCCCGACTCCCGAGGACAAGGCAGGAACGAATGGGCCTGAACGCCGAATGGGAGAGGGGAGAAAAAAATGGCAAAAGAAGTCATAAAAGAGGTGCCCCCTCCTCCTCCTCATCCAAGAGGTCCTTTTGTTGATGGGGGGTGAGGGGACAGGGGGCTGGGGGGTGAGGGGACCAGGGTGAGAAGAGACAAAGGACAGGTCGGAGAGAGTGGCAGGGGTCAAAACTGCCAGCCACCCCCTTAAACACATTCACCAAAACTCCCTATCAAACGCACACATCCCATCATACACACACACACTACCATTTCAACCACCGGCCTCTGGAGAGGGACAACTCCTTGGACATGAACGGACACAGAGGAGACAGCTTCTCACAAAATAATCTGTTTCAAACCAAACAGAAAAGACATTTTGTTCTGTACAACAAAATGCACATACTTAAATGAAGAAATGCTGACATTCTACAACAAGTAGGGAGCAAAATCTACCTTGTTCAAAGTCAACAATGTTTTTGGGTTACCTGCACAAGCTCAATCTTCTCTCTAATGTCCTGACAACATGGCGATGGTACGCTGCAATATAAAGATTATTAATAATAAAGAGTAATTTAAACTTTTTTGTTTTGAAACAACTGAAAGTCATTCAGTAAATGAGTCAATGTCATTCATTTCCGATTCAGTTTCTCAGGCAGGTAGCTTGGATTAAAAACTTATAATAACAAAATAAATGACAGATGTTTTTAGCTTTTGTTTTAGTGATAACCTTTGAGATTGACTTGATTTATTTTTCCACATCTTTGGTGCTAATTATGGATTGCTGTAGTGGTCTTGCGCCACAATATTCGAAACCTGACTCGTCAGTGAACACTTGGAAGTACATCGTCTGAGAGAGAGACATGTCAGACAACATGTTGGTCCCGGACCAATCGTAGCTTGCTGTCTTTCATGGCCTGCACTATAATGCACTACATGGGATAAAACAATCAATTGCCGCTCACACCAGTTGTTAATCCCTCAAACTGAATTATCTCATAATCTGTACACCTCACCTGAGATCAGCTTTGTGGTTTGTGCAGCTCCATGGCAACAGTCTGGGACAAAACATGTCTTGTAATGTGACAGTAAATGACACTCCTTTGTCTGTTTGTTTGTGGCAGTTATCAATGATCATGCTCACTAACCAGCTCTTTTTCTTTTTATTACAAATAAACTAGCTAGCTAGCAATGCAAAATGTGTCGGAATCCTTTTTGGAGATGACTGGGTGTTTGCAAATATAAATGCTTTCATGAAGGGGCTATAGGTTACATTAGTCTGCAACAGCAAAATGGTTATTTACGGGAAAATGTTTTTTTCTTTAATGAAATCAATACTTTAAGTCCAAAAACACTATTAAATGTTGGGAGGAGTGTATTTTTTTGCAGTGTAGTTGAGGCGGGGTGTCCACTGGGTTGGTGAAGTGGCTGGGGAGAGTGCAGGATAATTGGGGCTATGTTGTATCTAGTGTCTGTGGCACTTCAGTGCTGGGGGTCAGGGACCCGAAAACACTGACTCAACAGTTACCAATCATTTCAAACCCCCGGCCGAAGAAAAGCATCGTGGGCCAGCTTTTCTCTCAGGGCCACGGCCTCTGGAGGTTCAAAGGGACAGTGAGGCCTGTGTGTGTCTGTGTGTGTGTGTGTGTGTATGTGTGTGTGTGTGTTCACTCTTTTGAAGAGAAAGAAGAGCTCAGAGGCTAGAAGCTTGAACAATTAGAGCAATTTTACTCCAGTCTCACTCCATCCCTCTATCTCTCTCTCACACACACACACACACACACACACAATCTTTACCAAACAAAGATTCATGCTCCATAGTCGCCCCCCCCCCCCCATTCAGCGGACAATATATTTAACTTCTGAGCAGTTGATGACATTCAACATTTTCAGCGACTCAGTCTCTGTCTCCAAATTAAAGACAACGTGATAATGCGCTCTTGAGAATTGTGCGAAATTGAAATTTAATGTTTTGGTTCATCTTTAAGCGAAACATTTTATCACCACAAACAGCAATAAAGAGAATTTCAAAGCCATTTGCCCCGCGCTCGGTTTGTGAGGCATTTTATTTTTGCTCCTAGGCAGGGGTTTACCGGAGACCTATCCCCCACACGCCCCCCACCGCAACTTTTCCCTCCTCTTCCTCCGCATAACATTGTGGCCACAGATTGTGTGGAATGCAATTAGAGTGCCTAAATTAAGTAGTAATGGAGAACCAGGTCTCCCTACCAGTGTTGCCCTGGCAACAAGCGCTCACAACACCGCCTCTAGTAGTTTTGCTACTTTATCTGCAAAATGCACAATTGAGCTTTAAACCAGCTCTCTGTCTGCAGGAGCCAGGCAGGCAAGGCGGAGGGCTGCAAGGAGGGGAGGATAAAGGATGGGAGGGGAGAGCAGGAGAAAGGGGGAGATGATGATTGGGAGTGGGGGGGTGAACAGCTGCGTGCTAGGAGGTTTCTCTGCGTCTTGTGATATTGCCGGCCGTCAAATATTTATTCCACAAACTGTCTAATGCGGCGTGATGCGCTCCTGTGTGCGGATGAGGGCCAGATTTCAAAGACCCCCTCAAAGGATGACGTGTGTTCGGCGAGCTTTGATTGCGTGCTCCCCCTCCAGTCGTAGCGCTACGTGACAGAGAGGAGAGAGGCTTCGCTTTGTAAACAGCCTGTAGTCGCGCGGGGGCCTTGTTGACTAATGTGACAAAAGCTCTGCGAATTGGAGACACGCAGTGGATTTTCATCACGGGCTGCAGGTTTTAGGAAACAGGATTAAATTTGAATGGAGCAAAAAGGTGCAATCGCACCTGCAGACTTTGGTCTGAAACCGCAGAGGAAAAGTTTACTTTGCTGATATTTGGCTCGTCTGGGTTCACACTTCTCAATTTACAAGTGAACCAGGACTTGTAAAAAGTCACATGAACTCGTGACACAGAATGAGAAAATGACCTCCTGCCAGGTGAGAGATTTTGAAGAGATTTTTAGAAGAAATCTATCAAAATACATGAAGGCTATTAACTTCCTGGACTCAGAAAGTATTCTAGGCAAAGAAGATATCATGATACAAGGTCAAGCCAATTACTCACCAGCAACCAGGCAGTTTTCTCCTTTTTTCTGCTGCAAAAAACTTTGCACAAATTAATGCGCATATAAAGACCTCTTTTTTTTTTTGTATTAGAGAATATGAATTTTGACTAGATGTGAAAGGCTGCGAACATTTCATGCTTCCAGGGAATCTTTTCCAACCTCTGACTCGCGTAGAGCAATCTGATCCCTAGCATGCGCTGGATTCATGCTTTGCTAAGTTAAAGAAGTAAAAGGTCACAATGGACTGTTCAGCGGGTCAGCCATTAAGGTTGGTTGGAAGTTTCGAAGTGCCATTGAACAAGACACTGATGTATATGTATGCAAAAAGATGGAAGTTGCTTTTGACAAAAGCGTCTGTCTAGTGATTATAATGTAATGTCAGCAGGCTAAATCTGCAATCGGCTGTTTAGGTCTGAAAACAAGATGCGTCTACGCATTTCCAGGTCATTTGGTAAAGATTTCTCACGTTAACAGTAGGAAAATGGCAAATCTCTTCTTCTTTGTCTTATTTCAGTCAGCAAACAACAAAACAGTGCATCACAGCTATCATGTGTAAAGCAGTGGGAAAGACAGAATTTGTTGAAAGCTCAGTTTTGGATATGAAACACCTGGATTACTTTGGACAAGAGGTCTTGACATAGAGAAAAAGTAAGTTTTTTGATTTAGCTGGCTCCGTGTGGATGTTGTCTTACAAGTGTGCGATCACACTGAACATTAGTTCACACACAAACTTAATGGAGAGAATGTGACCTTGGATCTGCCGAGCGTGCAAACAGGTAACAGGTGTTGTGTCCTGTATTATTTAGCTGACAGTCAGCTTTGAACCAAGCGTCCGTGCCGCAAGTCAGGCTTTGTTGCAAATCAGACTTAAGTGAAGATAACTGGGCCACCTTGTTGTCCTCGGGGGCCCCGGTCCTGCAGATGTCCGCGTGATGTAATTTCATATATGCACGCACATGCACAAGTTTACACGCGAGCCAAACGTATGCGCACAAACTGTTTGTTTTTTTTTCCTTTTGCATTTTCACGCAGCAGCTGTGTGCAGTTAAAGATGACCAGGTGCCACAGGTTTTTTAATTTGAATCGACACCCACACACCATCAAACACACGCACGCACGGGAGCGGAGTGAGCAGGACGCACACGTGCTGTGCAAAAACCTCTGACTGTAGCCGTGCCAAGAGGATGTCCCAAACAGAGACAGAACAAGTGTATGGCCCACACATGTTGCGGGAGATTAGGACTCTTTCTGCGAGACGGCCTCTCCACAGAAGACAAAATACATCTGAATTGGCTCCATGTGTTTCCACTTGCCTGGAAACGATTTTTCTTTGGTGGTAATTTGTACTGTAAAAAGGGGATTTTGCTAAACTACTGCCTCTGTTGAAAAATGACTGACCTCGCTCAGTGAGAGCAGCCAGGTGTGTTTTAGTGGAGCATGAATGTTGTAAGGTAATGTGTCAGGTTTTGAATGACTGGCCTGTTGGTGGATTTGCCCGTTAAGTTTCATTATTGGCAGTAAAATGATCTCTTTGTACTCCATGCTTGAAACTTGAGCGACAGTAGACAATAAATGAAATCGAATCATTTAGAAAGTGGAAGTTTTGTATATGAGATTCGTTAAATTTGCCCAAAAATTGTAACAGTTGAGATGCATTAGAGGTTAGTTAACAGGTAAGTTGACCGACGGGACAAAATCATTGGTGTTTTGCACTAAGAAATTATCACACCTTAAATGAGCGCTGCAGAGGTGTGAACGAACAGACTGCTGTCCACAGTACGGGTGGTAAGGCTCGAGGCGGTATTAAAGGCAGCGTGAGATGTCTAACACTTAGCATCACCAATGTTGTGACATCTCTGTGATGTTTTAGACGTATAAATATACACCGCTCACTACTTCGGAGCCTGCTCATCTGGCTAGGTGAGAAAGTAAGGTAGAAAACAAGACTGGAGGAAGGAAGGAGGATAAAGTGGCGAGGAGAGTGAAGGAAAGAAGTAGAGAAGGGAAGAGACGCATGCTGTTTTGGTGTTCGAGGCTCAGCAGGACGGGAGCCAGGAAAGCCGGCCAAGGTGTGTTGTTGTGGTCCACCGGCGCAGCGATCGTGGGGGTCTGCTGGAGAGAACATCACACCGCTTCATCGCCGTGGCAGCAGCCAACCACAGGGGCCCATGCCAAGACGCTTGGCCAGCAATCCCACAATCCTTTGGTGCGTGTCACTGATGAAGGAAGAGGCCTCCAGTCCATAGCGAGAGCTTTTGGATCCGTATTTATTCAGGGCGGAGGGTGATTTGTTTTGATAAAACATCAAATAAATCAGAGAAATCATCACACATTTGTGCTGAGCTCTGTTGAGAGCACTTGATGCATCTTTTCTTTACTGTCTTTACCAACCGATGGTTGCTTTTTCCACCTTTCTGCATTATTTAATAGCTAGCATTGTTCTGTCATTCCCTACCCTGTCTGTGGAAGTTAACCTTAACCCCATTTATGGCTACTGAAGATGTAAATCACAAATATTAAGATCACAAACACATACGTAATTCTGAAGAAGGTTAAATAATCTCGTAAAACAGCTGGGCACTGTAGCTCTTAGCAAACGTTACTCAAACAGACGTAAATAAAGCAATTGTTAGGGACTATTTTCTGCTGCGGATTAGTGCAGATTGGTGCTGTAGTGTTGCCACACATGTAAACCATGACAGTCCTTGATAGGTCTAACTGCCTTGGGACTTTCTTTAAAAATACAGAAAAGAAATATGCACTTGTTCACAGAAGAGACAAAATGCTGCAAGTTGAGAGAGCTCTGCAGTATCCACAGGTCAAAACCTCACTGGTTTAGCGAAAGAAAAAGGAACCATCCCTAACCATCCATTTACTGACTCGCTTAGGTGACTCGGGCCGAGAAGTCAGACGACTGGCAGGAGGAGAGTGTGTTCATAGCATAATGTAATCCATTATGAGTGCTTTAACTAGGCCACCCTCACATAGTCGCTAGCCCACAGTAGTTTTCCTCCTGCTGGCCTCTCTTCTCTTAATATAACAGATTAAAAATTGAATCAGTAGTATCCTATACGAACAAATTTACAAACAAGAGTCAACATCTCGTTCTGAGCTCTCACCTAATATGGAGGAGGTGTGAGGAGGCATCAGGAGGTGCAGAGAGGCTAGAAAAACAGCAAGAAGGAGGTGTGTGCAAGATGGACAGAATGTGCCGCTTCTTCTGTCTTCCTTCGCGGTGAGGAGTGTGAATCGCGCACATTATGAACAGACACAGACGGTTGCACGTTTAAAGGCAGCGGTCAGGGTGTGAAGCATGAATCACACGTGTAAACACATATCTGTGCATTAAGCAGAGAAAAAGCATAAGAAACAAAGATTTTGGTTTTGAATTAGATTTTTGGGTTTCCTTTTCTTAATGACAGGAAAAACAGACTAAAAATACCTTACCAAAATAAAACTCCACACCCACAAAAACACAGAAACACCAGCAACAAAAACAGAAAAATCTGAAGTAGAAGTGGGTCAAAAAGTTGGAAAATGACATTTGAAAACATTCATGTTTATCAATGAAAAAAGACCACAAACCCACCCAGAATTCTCCTTTTTCGATTTTTCCAACACTGAGTCAAACTACTAACTTCCTACTTGCACTCTTCAAAAGCAAAAATCTACTGAGTGTTTTCATTTTTGTCGAGTTCCGGTGATGTACAGTATTTTTGACACCGCTGTCGCTACCAAACGGCCCGTAATTGACTTTTCAAAGATCGAGGGGGATGAGAGGCAAGAAAAGCGGAAAAGGGAGCGAAATGAGAAAAGGAAGGGAAATTTAGTTTATGAAGTTTAGAAAATATAATTGCAGGCTGCTGAGGGAAGCAGCAGAGAGGAAGTGCAGCAGACTGGAGTACTTGTACCTCACACACAGACACACACTACCTGGGGAGTGTGGATACAGTGCTCTCCTCTTTGGCCAGAGGCTGGTAAATAATGGATGTGTTGGTGGAAGCGCAGGCAGTTTGAAATGTAAATGTGACGGATGGAGAGTAGGGTGTGCATGTGTGTGTGTGCACGGACGGATCGTGGGTTTCTGCGTGTGTGTGTGTGTGTGTGTGTGATGCTGTCACTTGTGGCTGGGACTGGTTATGTGTCTAGACTGGTGATGGGCCGTCCTCCCTGAAGGGTAAGAAGGAGAGGAAGTGCAGGAGAGAGGTGTGTGAGTACTCAAAGCAGCAAAGAGGAGTGGACACAAGGGAGATGCATGGGGGGGTGGATAAAAGAGAGGGATAGGAAAGAAAAGGAAGAGCAGAAGAAAGAGGAAGAGGCTAATTAGCTCTGCTTTGACCCAAGAAACCTCCAAGTAGTCATGAGGTGGAACGGGAGATAAAGTGTTGATAGGAATGACGTCAAGTAGAGTGGGCCAGGTACTTTTACAAGTAATTGTATCGTACAGTATAATCAGATTTTTCTTGTCATGTCAAGTCAGAGTAATGTGGACCAATATATGTATTGGAAATGTGTGATAATAAACTAGTATGTAGTAGCTAGTATGTATAGCACAAGCCTGTGTCTTCAGCCCTATAGCCCAGCTATATTCCTAAAGTCTGTTTTAATTTCTAAACTTTCCCTCTTTCATGCTATTGTAGACTGTGACCAGTCTATAAACACATTCAATGCAAGAGAGAAATAAAAACATGGTTTTGTGTACTGCTATTTCAGCCTACCTTCCACAATTAAGGCTGTGTTGAGACCAACATCAGCACAAAAGGACAAAACACAACCTCCTCTTTCATTTTAATGATGTTGGCACAGCAGGGGTGCCGATGCACAGGACTCTGGCACTGGTACACTGGTAGCCCACCTGTTATGAAAAACCAGAAAAGCCAAAATCAAAAATAAATGAATCAATTCATGTCAAATTTGATCAATTAATCAATGCCTACATTCATTTTTAATGATATTTTTGGTGCATTTAATGCAATATTAATTTATTTATTGAGTCATTTATTTTTGATTTTGGCAGTTTCAGTCCACCATAACCTGTAGCAACATGCTCCCCTACCAACACATGCCCTTGCCTTTTTTTTAATGCAGCGCTGTTTTTAATCTAAACGCCTGGTAAGACACTAACAATCCAACTGTAAGGATGCAAACATAAACAGTAGTATTGTAGCTCTCATAAGCCGTCACACATCCACATAATCTTTAACTTTTTCCCACAGATAAAGCACATCCTAAAAGAGAACTATCTGAACGATACACCAGCAAGTAATGACTTAATAAATCAAAACTGACTCAGCGCTCGACGTATCCAACCAATTGTTCAAATGGGTAAAGGTCTCCATAAACTGCAATTTTGGGATATTTGATGAATCTTCAGGGAAAGGTCGTCAATCCCAGACATTGGACCTAAATTCCACCAACATTTAGATCCGATTTAGAGCTTTGGCGACCAAATTCTCGCAGTGTGACTGCTGGTGACTTGCATCTACGAACCAATCAGAATACAACATGAAATGACACAGACACAGCCACACTTTGGCCAAAGCTAGCTTTTTGTTTTGCTGCACGTAAATGACGTGTCCCTGCTTTGAATTGGATATCGTACAGTCTGACACAGATTGACACCAAGATTTTATTGGACTCATCTTGCATGCAATGAAACTGCAAGATTGCTGTCATAGTGTCGTGTATGGGCGTCTTTACTTCCTAAACATTATGACAGACGAACACGAATAAAAGCATGTAGAATGACAGGAATATAGTTTTCACTGCAATCCTGTCAGTGTGAAGTTATGTCGCCTTTAGTAATCATGTGCAGCCTGTCTCACTGTGCATTCAGGTTTTCATTGAACTGCAACTGTGCCACATATTGCATAAAGAGAGTTACTAGTCCCTGATGAATCGTTTAGCTCCCAGTGCGAGTGCCTTGTGTAAAAACTACATCCCTGGTCTAATGCAGCGGTGGAGGTCAGCTCTAGCATATGGCTCAGAGTCTGTGTGTGTGTGTGTGTGTGTGTGAGAGAGTAAGAGTGTGGTGAGGAGTGTGAGATGCCAGCTGGCCCAAACAGGACATAAGACAGAGGATAGAGGGAATGAAAGAGAGAGGAGGGAGGGATGAAGGAAGAAAGCTAAGGAGATGGAGAAATGAAAGAAGAAAGGAGGGAGGAAGTGAGAAAGGAAGTAGAGAAGGAATAAAGGAAGAAGGAAAAGATGCATGGATGGATGGATGGATGGATGGAGGGACAGAAGGAGACAGAGATAGATGGAGAGAGGTGGGAAGGGGAAAAGCATGGAGGGAAACAAATGTGGAGAAACTGGCATCTGTTGCCCTCCCAACCCCCGCCATCACCACTGTCACCACCAGCTCCCATTGGTGCAGTGCGTGTGTGTGTGTGTGCGTGTGAGAGAGAGAGAGAGAGAGAGAGCGAGAGAGCGTGTGTGTGTGTGTGTGGGGAGATAAGACAGAGGAAAGGGCCCAGATGGTCTGAGGGGAGAGTGACAAGTGGCTGTCAGGGGATTCAGACAGCCTGGCCCTCTGCTGCCCCGCTGGCACACACACACACACACACACAGAGCCCTCCATCTCTTTGTAGGACCTCTACCTCCTGTGGGGCACCTGTTCACCCTGTGCTGCATCTGTTTGTGGAACGGTCAGCCACATCTTTGGTGTCCTGCAGAAACAAGGAGAGATATTTTTACACCAGTCACCTTTCAGCATAATCAAGTGTTTTTCAGTGGAAAAGCTAATTTTGTTGCATTTTTGCATTGGGGCCATTATACAATTCAAATCAAATCTTGGAAAGAAAAGTCACATGGGCTCACAAGTATCTTGATTTTTTGTTTTTGTAACTGAAGCAACCATTTGGTGGCTGGGAGTCAAAACTAATCTGAATCTAGACCAGTTCATTTATCTGAGTATGATGGACTGTCTTTGCCATAATACCTCCTTTGCTGAAGTACACAAAGAACCAGCAGCATGTGAGCTTTGGTCCAGATTGTCATGGCCCATTGGCTCATTTTCTGAAAGTCATCCAATAGAAACATCCATCATCTGAACCAGAAGTTCCCAACATGTATCTGCCCACTTTTGGAAGCCGAACCCATGAAGAATTTTCCTGCCACCCCACCAACGTGCAAAACTTGTTTGAAATAACATCATCTAGAAAATGTTTCTTTTCACACGTTACTCATAAGTTTCTGTTGTGCAAAATAAATGTCAGATGTCATTTTTCTATTGCTTTACATGTTGTTTTGCTTCCTGAATAAATCCTGAGCCTTAATAGCACCAGAGCACTCTTTTGCAGTTTATCATTCCCAAATGAATCCTAGACCTTTATCACAGCAGACATTTTTGACTTCTCTTAGCAGGGAAAGCGCAGGTGGAACTAGTAACATTAACGATGACTCTGGTCTAGCAATTATTGCAATGCAATGCATCAATTAACGCTATTAGTTACACCAGTGTTTGACAAGTCAATATTCCTGCTGTGAAAAAGATCCATTCAATCTGAGCACACTCTAGGTCATGCTTTTTAGAACATCAGCTGATGTGCAATGCGTTCCTTACACCCACTGGCGCTCATGGAATGGAAAAATAATGCTTGGAATTGGATTCACCTGCTCTGTACATGCATGTGCTGGGTTCCCCTTATGCAGGTGTGTGGAATTAGACTTCTTTTTGGGGGTTTTATTTTTAACCGCCATCTTGATTTCCTCTTCATGATCATAAAAAGTGTATTGCAAGTTTTGTCGTGTCCATTCAGCCTTTCTAGTGCAATGCATCAATGCAGACTCTCCCTTTACATGGACTGTAATAATCCAATATTAACTCCATTGATAATCTGAATGAGAGATTACCGTATAAACAGCATTTGGACTATCATGATTTTTTATCACCTTTCACAGCATTTCGTCTCACATATGGCAACCCGGCTGCTTGACGACACATAACAACGATGCTTCCCTGCAGGGAAAGATGCATCACTTTACTTCCTCCATTGTCGTATCAATAAGAAGAGCTCTTTACCTTGTAGTACCTGTGAAACCATATTTGTGCATTCTAGTAAAGCTCTATGTATCTACTACCTGAATACTTTCATGTGTTGCTATACAATTAAATCCCAAAGTCCCATTTATGAGCAAAATTAGCATTAGATAGCCACAATAGCAACATGCAGGTTTAAGTTTAAATACTGTAGTTTAAGGGCAAATATACATAAATATGAAATGGAATAGTCCTATAGGTAATCCATGTAAACATCTTAATCTGAATACACTCTTGCTTTCTAATAGTTGAGATTCTTTGTTCCTCTCTGTCCCACTTTTCTAAATTTCTCTCTCTGACTCTCTCCAGTGTTTTAACACTACATGTGTGCTGACCGACTGGCCGTCGAGGCAGACAGAGGAATTGTCACAACCAGACAGAGTGTGTATTATCTGTCATTTCTGAGCCATGGGACTCAGTTTAATGGATAAAGCCTGCGGAAAGCCCACACCGCCGGCCTCTTTATATCTTTATGGGTCATACACTCATCTTCCCAAACACCCTTAATACGCTTTATCTCTCGCACTCCCTCCTTCTCCTCTTTCTCTCGCTCCATAGTGGACACACACACACACACACACACACACACACTCATCTTAACTCAGTTGCCCTTGATTTGTGTGATCCGGTGATTCTTTTTTTCCCAGGGAATTTCCCTGCTTGTCCTTTCCGAAATGAGAGGAAATGAAGGATGGGACTTTGGGCTCCGAGGCCGCGACCCTCGTAGTCCCACAGCAAGGCTCCCTGGGATATGTAGGCGCCTCCGGACTCAGGGACACCAGGGGGTCTCCCTCGTCGGGAAGGATGGGCATGTGAGTGTGTGTGTGTGTGAAAGTAAAAGAGCAAAAAGAGAGAAATTGACCAGAGAAATTGGGTGTGAGAGAAGAGGAGGAAAGAAATGTGTGTGTGAGAGAGAGAGAGGGAAGCGAAAGAGTGTGTGCAAATGACAAAAAAGACAGAGCGGAAGGAGAGAAATTGTGTGTTAGTGAGAAAAAGAGCAAGTGTGTGTGAGGGACAGCTCGTCCTTCAGGCTCACCTCGGCCCCCCGGGGTCTTCCTTCTCGACAGCGGCAGCAGCGGCGTTTTACTGGCCCCGGCTGACGGCCATGAAATGGCAAGAAATTTACTGCTCTGGAGCTTATGGATGTGAAGGCAGAGTGAGGACATCTTCTCTCTTTCACTCTCTCCCCTCTTCCTTTCTTCTTTCCATTTCTTCCTCTCTCACTGCTGTCATCCTTCCTTCCCTTTCAGCTGCCCTTGGATTCCGTCTATCATGGCTTCCTCCCTTCGATCCTTTCCACTGTACTTCTTTCCTTCCTTCCTTCCTGTTCTATTAAATTTTCTTTTCCTTTCCTTATATTTCTCTTTCTCTTATTCCCTTTCTCATGTCTATTAAAAAAAGCAACTTTTATATTCCTCCTTTGTTTCCTTCCATCCTTCTCTACCCTCTGTCTTCCTCCTTCCTCACCATTTTCCCTCCAGTTCTCCCGTCTCTTTCCATTTTCTCTTCCTCCTTTCATCTGCTCTTATTTCCTTTCATTTCTTTTCAGTTCTCCACTGTTCTTTTCCATCCTACTTTATCTTACTTTATCTCATATCTTCTATCCCTGTTCTGTATTCCCATTTCTAATGTCCTTTTGATGATAACCTGTGTTACGTGACATAGAAACAAATTACTTTATAGACCACCAGTCTTAACTTTATTTCTGGGAAATCAGGTTTTGTCCATTAGTTTAGCATACTGCTACTACTAATACCCATGTGCCTCGGCAGCCATTGATAGGGAGAAGAAGCCGGTGAGAGGAGCAAATTAGAGCGCTAGCGAATTCAAAACGCTTCATCGAAAACAATACACCATAGTTGCTGAACTCATCCAAAAGAAGGGAATTTATTTAAATGGCAGATTGTATTAGTTAACAGTGTAATCTTTAGCTTCACAAGCAGAATTTTAAGCTCTGTGATTGGACGTTCCTTTCCAAAATGCGCCTTGGAAGTAGGAGTTAACATCGGTTTGTACTGATAATTCAATCAGGAGAGTTTCATACACATCCAAGCCGTACCAGTGCTCCAACTATGAGTCGCAAATAGTTCCTCCCACTTCGCAGAACTATACCTTTTGTTCGTCTCTTCACTATTTCCCTCCATCTTCTCTTCCTTTACTCCTCTCGCTGTATATGTTTCCCTGACTTTATTCCTACCCTCATCCCTCCTTCCTTCTATTTCTGCGCATGTTTTACCTCTCCACCCATCCCTCCCTGTGCATTTGATCTTCTCCTTCACTCCTGCTCCTTCATTCATTTTGTCCCTTCCCGCCAATCAACACTTTTGGCAAATGTTGAGTCTTTTACTTAAAGCCATATATTCCCTTGAGGTAGAAGGTCCTGACAAGTCATCACATTTGACTAACTATTGAGTGGTGCATGCAAAAACACAGACAAATAATAAACAAAAACTGTCATGAGATAAATGCATAATATAAAAGTGAATATTAGAAGTAAGAACTTCATTTCAAATAAGAAAAAAAAAGTCTAGTCAAATAAAATGGAGCCATAAAACAGATTACAAATAACTTGAATACCCAGAAAGCCTGTTTAACATCAGCAAATTCTCATATTTGCCAGCATGGTATGGTAGGGTGTGTGTGTGTGTGTGTGTGTGTGTCTGCTGAGAGCCTTTCAGCGTTAGGGAGTAGGAGGAGAATGTAAAAGGATTAGCAGTTCCAAATTAATACTTGGAGAATTGTTCATGCAGAAATGTATTCTCACACACACACTAATGCTACATATACAAACACACAGAGACTCTACACATTCAGTTAAGCATATTTCTGCACAGTATGCAATGCACAATATAAATATTTAATTACAGAATTGTATGATATATTTATTTCAGCCTAAATGTAAGTGTGCTGTGCTGCCTTACATTGGTGGGTGTTCTCTCCATTACAGCCCTGACTACAGCTGAGCAGGCACACTAAACTACTACTTGCCACACTGCTTCTCATATATTCTGACATGTGGAAAGAGAGCAGCGTGTCACTTTTCTTAACGCTGCAGCAAGATTTCAGTAAAATGTCAGACTCCTACAGTGTTTGCCTCTACAAGTGCAGTATACAGCACGTGTCGCGTTTTAGGGGATGTAGCTCACACTCTGCCGGAGCCGCTTTGTGAACAGCAAATAGTCGCAAAAGCACGGAGAGAATCTCAACACTGATGCCCAGCTTAGTAAGAAAAGAACATTTAAAGGAACAATCTTTTTTTTAACAACTTTAACAACTTTTAACTACATGAGATCTGAGTCCTTAAAAAACTCTGTTTGAGACTTAGAAGCAAAAACCTTCAAGTCTTAAGTTTTGACCTGGTCAAAACAGCAAATAAGAAAAATGGATAAATAATAAATAAATAAATGAATAAGACAGCATCAGGCAGACCTTGCAAGGCCAAACACGTTGATCATTTCATAAGCCTATGCATTAAAACTTGGTCTCAATTATAAATATATTTTACTTTTATAAACAAATACACGGCTCGCACACTGCAGGGCTCTAATATTCGCTATGTTTTGCACCAAGGTAACGTTAGCTTGGTGAAATAATTAGCGAATACTGGAGCCCTGCAGTGTGTGAGCCTTGCATTTGTTTATTCCGTGATTTGCTCTGTTTCGGCTCAGCGCCTGCCCCCTTTTGTGGTCTGGATGTGCGTGCTGACTCCTATTTTTTTACAAATAAGACTTTTAACACAACTTTGAGAGGAAAATTACATTTTAATGGTCAGCATTCAAAGATCTAAAAGAGTTGCAGATGCATTTTGCCTAATGAGACTTGAGACTTCATGTATCTTGAATGACTTAAAAGCAGCTCAGAGTTTGTTTATTTTTGGTTTCACCTCCGATTAAGCAGTGTGGAGAATTTGGCTAAACTGGACGTCTGTTTACAACCTGTCTAATTGTCTGCTACAGAATGAACTTTGATTTCTGGCTCATCAGAGTTAAAAGAACTGAAAGAGTCAAATGCACCGGTAATTTTTCCAGAGTTAGAATAGCTGCTTAAAATTTAAAAAAAGCAAAAGAAAGTGTATCTGTCTGTGTGTGTGTCAGTGCAGTCTCCAGCATGTCAGCCTCTGCACGCCGTTTGAGCTCTCCTGAGTGAGAAAAGTGTGACAAACAGCTCAACAGGCTTTGGCACGCCAGCTGTCCAGAGGGGACACACACATACATACAGGCTGGAAAATTCACACACACACACACACACACACACACACACACATAGGTCCACTAACATGTACATCCAGCCATATATATGATGCACGGACACGCACACAGTCTCTCATAGCACACACACACACACACATGTATAAAGACACTCAACATGGGAGGAAACACACAGTAAAACACACACTGCTGCCAAGCGTGGCGCGATAATCTTTAGTAATGCCATCGGTTCTGGGGGCAGAGCATCTGAACGATGCCAACGGCCACACAACATCAGAGCCTCTGCGCCCTGCCTTCCCACAATCCCCCTCTCCACGGGCAGCCAGTCCACTGTTGGACAGGAAAAATTGACTTTTCTGGCGGCACTTCACCATTTGAGTTCTTAGGAGGGATGCTGCTGCTGCTACTTTGGGTGGGGGTGGAGGCGGGTCGCAATGGCCTGCTGCTTTCTGGTCGCCATGGTGATTTTGATCAACAACCATTAATAATGTGTAAACCTGTTCATTAAGTCTGTGGCTGCTCATTTTCGGCATTTCTTTTCAAAATACATAATAGGCTACATTTAGCAGGAATTAAGAAAAAATCACAAATTTTAGAAGCTGAGCAAGGATTTGGGAAAAAAAGGCTTAGCCTAACCAAAAAACACATCTTTTCTTCCCAGACTGTAAAAATGATAGCTCTGAGGTTAAAGGGCAACAGATAGCACATTTCCCTGAGTTTTGTTCTAAGCAATGTCATTTAACCTGCTTATTATGACTCATGTGTATGTAGTATTTGCCTTTATGTCTTGTGTATGAAACACTGAGGTCACCTGGAGTTCATATACAGGAGGTATATAGATGATATTCAGGAGATTGTCTTTCTAATGTTACTTTTGTGGTGTGATTTTATAAATAAAGTCCTCTGGTATTGCACTTACGCTGTAATACAGTTCTTCGTTGAAACACAGGTTAATAGTAATATAAAGGATCCATGCATACTTAGGAAATCCTAAATTTAATTGTTGCATTTAAATCAAGTTAAAGCTGCCATTCCAAGTTTCCCATGTCGTCTCCCTAAAATGACTGCAAAGCCGGTGAAGCATCAAGTGTCCTGCTTGGCTTTTCGTTCATTGTACGCTGCTATCAAGCAAAGAAAAACGACCAATAGCTAATCTAGCTAGCTAATCTAGCTAGCTAATCTAGCTAGCCAATATTTGCCACCATGCCATCATAAGCTGCTGGTCATGCCAGACCAAGTGAGGCTGTAGCAGTGAAAACGATAAGGGTGTTGATTTGAGTAAGAGTGCATTTGATTGCTTATGGTTTAAGCTTCTCATTTGTAATAGGAGGAATGCATTATCTCTTCTTTCAAAAGTTACATAGTCTCGCTTTAAAGCTACAAAATGCAGCTTTATTGTCTGTCAGTGAGCCTTTATTTTGGTGTCTTCTTTGAGTCATAGCAAATCTCTTTTCATGTTATGATAAAATGTATGGAACAGCTGCAGGGGAGATATAAAATATGAATACTATGATATTTTTTTAAGAAAATAGTCATTAACAATGTGAAGTAAATGGGTTAATAGCATCAGTATAGTTATTGAAAATGCAGCACAGAGGAGCCATTCAAAAGAGAGGTGAACTCAGTCATATTTTTGTTTACATTTAATTGCAGATTGGCCGCATCCGCCCGCTGCCTCGGCCCCAGGCTGGACACCGATTCAAGGTTGACAGCTCATCAAGCTGAGTGACAAGCGCTGGGGCCGGAACTCGACCAAATGAGGGGGAGGAAGGAAAGTAGGCCCAGTAAAAAACACCTCACTGGCTCCAGGCGAAAGGCTGCATATTGTAGCTTGAAATCGCCTTCACCTCCAACTGTTATGTCATGAATCTTGCTGAGCACCTGAAGAACTGTCAGTTTTTAATTTAAGTAAAAGAAAATTGCAGTGAGGGTTGGTTAGGTTTTCATGTAAGGACCCTTTTTCAGAAAGAGAGGATTCGCCATCTTTCCCCTGTCTGAGGTGCGTTGGGCTGGAAAACGCGAGACGTGGGTGGTCATCAGTCGTGGGAGGAGTCAAGCCATAAGTCGTGGGAGGTTGCTAGTTATTGTAATAGTCAGGTGGGGGGGGGGGGGGG
>LKNJ01000963.1:154026-180058 GCA_002120245.1 Maccullochella peelii
GGGGGGGGGGGGGGTCTGTCAGGAAAGGAGTGAAATGTGTGTATATGTGTGTGTTTGTGTGTACAGCTGAGGGAGGGGTCGATATGATGAGGCTTCAGTGTTGTCGAGATGGATTAGCCGAATGACTTTGAGGGGTTTGTTCTCTTGTCTTTGAGCACACAGCCAACTCACTGTACACTCTTCCTCTCCCTCCCCGTTTTTCCCTCCAAATCTTCATGTCTCCCTCTCAATATTTGTCTTCATCCTTTTTCTGTTTGTTTTTTTTATACGATACCTCATTAAGGCTCTGCCGCATCAGTCTCCCCATCCCAACACACACACACACACACACACACACAGCCTCAAAACATCTATTTGACTACTTTGGGATAGCAGAAATTGACTGATTTATTTATGCAAAAAAAGGGGAGTTTCATAAATTTATTTTTTGATTTGTTTTTCTGACTTGCTTGTCACTTTCCTGCCCAGCTTCCTTTTTTCCATTCTTACATTTTTCATACAAAAATTTGATGCTGTATTTTTAAGTTAGTTAGGTTAGTGTTTGGCCTGTTAGTTTTGGTGTTATCAATGAGGCAATAAGAGAGTAAGAAATAGCTTTTTTTCTGTTTTTTACTTGGTCTTGCTATGATGTTTAGTGTTTATTAAAGGTACCATGTGTGGCATTTTCAAACATCAATATATCATTGTCTCATTAACTGTTATACCTTGAGATAATTATCCTGAATAGATGAGTGCGCAGTCAAGATGATTAGTAGCCTCTATCTCACACCAGTAGCTTCGTTAGTGCTAGTCTTTGTTTAATTTTAAACCACATTTCCCATGATTCCCATTTCCTACTTGCTCTGACAGAGGATTTTGCTCTTTCTTTTGGATTTACTGAGACGCTGTGAAGCGCCCTTTAGGTTAATCCCCAAAGTAGAAGAGTGCGATGAACTTTTCAGACTTTGGTTGACAAAAACATTCAAATCTGCTGGAAGGAGAGGTACTGCTGGAGCCCGAGACTGAATCGGGTTTTGCACATTTAGACCACATGCGCTCGTGATCCAGACTTTGCATTTACACCTGGTTTTAAACATACTCATAATGTCAATTCTGCCTGTATTGCAAGGCGATCTCTGGCCAGAGCTGACGGATTTGTCAACAAACATGGCGTGTCCCAAATCAGGGGAAACAATGCTGCTGTATGGGCTCTGCTTATTCTTCCTTTGCCCAGGAGGCAGCCATCTGTAGCTTTTTGTGGGATGTGCTCGAGGAGAAGAATGACACCATAAGTCGTTTCAGCAAGTACTCCAAAGTGACTTATGTTTACGTTCAAGGTCGGGGTGGACGGTTGGGTTAACCCAAACCACGATGTCTCCTTAAACCTAACAAATTACTTATTTCTAACAAGGGCGTGGAGAAGTGATGTGTTTTTGTTGGTTCATTTACAGCAATTGTTGTGCTTGAGATAGAAGGAAGAGGAGGAGTTAGGTGACCTTTCAACATGTTGAGTGGAATGTTGCCAAATTGTACAGATGTCATTTACACCTGGCCCACATCTAATTGCAATGCGCACAGGATGATTTTTTTTAAAGCTTGCAAAAACAAGCGTTATCCAACATATCCAGATACAGATAATATCAGGTGTAAATGGGTTCTTAGATTCCCAGACTAACTAATCACTGAGAAGGTCAGGACTGATATGATGGATCCTGTTAATGTTAAAAACATTTAACCTCTGCAGAAAATACAGTCTTTGTTGCCCTATTGCTTCAGTGTTCATGTCAAAGGTCAATTTCTTGGCAATTTTAGTACCAAGGTTCTTATAACTGTTTCACTTCTTGCCCTTTAGCAATGATCTAAGGAGGGGGAAATTATTTTTTCTTTCTGAAGTCAATAGCCATGTCTTTAGTTTTGGAAATTTTCAGTGTCAAAAAGTAATCATAAGCAGCCTTTGTCTTTTCTTTCAACCTGCCACTTCCCTTCTATGTTACACTCCCTTGACATATTTCTTTCTTCCTCTCTCCTTGTTTTGCCCGTATTCCTCTTCCTCTGCCTCCCCTTCCCTCCTTCCTCTCGCACTCGTCTCTGCTTCCTACCACCTCCCCGCCCGTCTCACAGCGTGTGATTGATGTCGCGAGGTAGCATTAACACTTCTCACGCTGCTAGTACATGGAGGAAGGGGGAGGTGCCGTGATGTACATGAACGATTGATTACCTTACCGCGACTAGCTGATGACTTCTCCAAAGATAGCTCCCCTGGAATCGATAACCAGTGCTCTTTTTTTCCCGTTCTCCCAGTCTCTGCCCACCCCCCTCAATTGTACAGACATCAGACTAGAAACTCATGCAGCAATTATGAAGGAATGGCACATTTGCATACGGAAAAATAATTAAAACAAACAAAGTGAGGCTGGGACCCCCTGGAGAGAGGAGCAGAGAGGAGCAGGGAGGAGGAGGAAGTGAATAATGTGGGCATAGAGAGGTTTAATTGCTCCACGCCGGGGTTGTGCCATTTATCTTCAACTCTCTTGCTCTGACGCTATTTCATTTGTCACCTTAGTACAGATGAGAGTTTACGTAGGTGTTCTCAGGATATCTGTTTCAAGGTAAGCACACGCACGTACACACACACACGCCCACGCACAAATGCATTACACTATCATACTTTTAAGAGACAGGTACGAATGCTGCGCCGTCAATGTGGAAAGATGACTCAGAGCTCTCCAAAGTTAACTACATCCTTTCTCACTTGCACACACACACATACACACACACACACAGAGACATTTTGTTGCTTTAGTTTATAGCTCTATAAAGAGCTGTTACATAAAAGAGTCCAGTTTTCAAAGAGAAATGTTCTGCTCTTTTGCATGTCTGTCTCTCTCAGAAGCAGTCATTATGCTCCTGGAGCTTCCATACTGACTACTTAGTTCCTCCTCTCTCGTGTGTGTATGTGTGTGCGCACATGTGTGTAATGTGTGTTTTTGTGCACTCTGATTTTCGTCGTCTTTGTCTCATTGTGTGTGTGTGTGTGTGTGTGTGCGTGTGGGGTGCTTTTGAGCAGGCTCCCCGCTGACGCCGCGGGGTGCGAGTCGTCACGCGCTGAGGGCCGTCCGCTACGTTAGCGCCGGAGTGGTTAAAAACTCCATTTTCAGCAGAGTGTTTGAAGCCAGAGGATGAAAGTCTAAGTCTTTGCGCTCTCTCTTACTCTCTCTCTCTCTCTCTCTCTCTCTCTCTCTCTCTCTTCTGATGCCTCTGATGGACAACTCAGTGGCCAGCCACTTCTTTAATTAAAGGCACAGTCTGCCATTTTTTCCTAAGATGAAAGAGTATTGATGGGGCTCTTGGTAGATGGGGACGATGTGTCACTGAATTCAGAGTGTGTGTATATATGTGTGTTGGTATACTGTAGGTACAGATGTGTGTGTTTTAGCCACATTCCCCCACTCTGTCAAGTCTTGACAGAATCAACACTAATGCAGATCCATTGCAAATACTGTATGTGAGTTAGTCACTACAGTTGTAGTTTTACTGGTGTTTCATTCGTAAAAGTCTCATTGGCCACTAGATTACAGTTTACTGCAGTGTCTGCCAATCAAGTACATGCAAGCACACATTCCTAGAAGTTTACGTTGTAACAAGAATGCTGTATTTCTGTGTTTACCTCGCCATCATTGTGACGAAAGATAAAATAGTTGTCGTGATAGACCTTTCCAAACAGTTGTGCAGTGTTTTGGCCTCTGATAAGCATTCATCTGTTACTCCAACTGGATTTCCCAGATCATATTTCATTGTCTCATTAGTACCATGAACAACACACCTCCGCCCTGCTTTTCCTGCTGTTTTCGGTCGGAATCTCAGTTTGAAACGTAACTTAAACTTAATCTGTCTGAAGCCCAAGTGGATCCAAGCAGACTCGCATGTAAGTGTAAATTCATTGATACCAGTTTTAATGTTCTCTCTCTATTTAGGTTTGTATGGGTGAACCGCATTTTGAATCGGGCCTGATTATCTTCAGGTTCTGATGGTCCTTGGGTCCAGGTTTCTTTATAAGCACGTTGGTTTTGGGTAGGTTTTCCACAGGTCTGTTACGTATCAGGTATCCTCTAATCTGTATGCCATTTGGTACTTATGGAATTAACTTCTGTCCAATGAGATGTGTTTTCAAACCTTGGTTCCGTTGTAATTTAGCAATGTGTTGCTAAAAATGGGTAGAGATAGAACAACAACATGTTTCAGGTGCTATCAAACACTTGAAAACACTCTAAGAAACAGTAGTGGAAAAATGCATGCTGCTTTGGTAACTCACAAGCATACATTTATATCATCCAATTAAAACCATGCTCCTTTCCTGCATATATAGTAAAGCTACATTCCTTGGTTTCTGAGCACAACAACAAAATTAGCTGATTTAACCAAAGCTGGCATTAAACTCTACACGATGAGAGTGAGCTTGCAAGTTCTTTTTCAGATATTTGTAGTCTACATTAACATGCAGCCAAAGCAGCCTAGTACACCCTCTGTAAGGAACTCCACATCATCTGAGCTGGCTGTAGCTGCGGGCGAAAACAACAAGGCTTTAAACGCACCCTGTCGAAGAAGAAACGCTTTCAGTCTCTCAGAGCTCATTCTAATCGTGTGCTTCCTGTTTTTGTTGCTCTGTGTATGCCTGTGTATGTGTGTGTGTGTGTAAATCCCTTGCTGTTTGTGAGCTGTGCGACACTGCTGGGTGCTCTCTGTGTCTGCTCGCTGGATATCAGGCACCCAGGGATCCTCAGAAGCAGGCATTACCAGTTAATGCACCTCTGAAGAGAGCATCTGCACTTAAGACAATTATACCACAGATGGGTGTGTAGGTGCGTGTGTTGTGGGTATGTGTTTCTGTGCTGTGTGTGTGTGTGTGTGGGGGGGGGGGGCAAAGAAAAAAGAGTGAGTGAGACAGACAGAGAGGATGATAAGAAAATAGAGGGAAGGAGAGCTTTCTATGCCTTCGTGTAAAATACGATCTGCGATTCATTCCCCTCTGAACCAAAATCCGTTTTCCTCACCTCTCTTCTGGGTTCAAAACGTTTGAGGTTTATTTTCAGTACCTTGCAATCGCACCTTTTTTTGCAACAAAGTCGGCAGCACACACACACACACACACACACACACACACACACCTTTCCTGGCTATCTCATTTTTGTAGAATCTGCTGTGTCTTTTAAGGCAGGTACGCACTTGTATCTTCAGTCATACCGATTCTTTGCAGAAGCCCAAAGTGGGAAAACCACCTTGATGCAGCTGCAGTGAACTTAGAATAAGAACTGGTCCAAAGATTCTGCTTCTGAGAGGCTTCTGACCTATTCTGGGGAAGAATTATATAATGTCTGCAAAGTGAGCGGGTAAGAAACACAAATATTCAGGTGAAAAACAGAATATCAGCACTATATATAATCTAGTTGGTTTGTATAAGAAGTACAGCATGGTAAGGAATCTTTGATACTACACTGACTGCTTCTTCACAACAGTCAAATCTTGTGTTCAGTCCCAAGTAAGGGGACAGTGACTAGAGACTGAATCTGTGATGTCAGTGTCAAGTTAAAGGTTAAAGTTTAGATGATTTGAACTTACAGCATCGCAGCTCAGCAGTTTATATTAGGACGTGTGAAAGATACTTTGCTACCTGATGCAGTTTACAAATGGGAGTTCCATTAAGACTCATGAAACTCCACATGCAGTGTGCTGTAGAGGTGGGCTTCCCATTTCTGTTGTTGTTGCTATGTAAGCCCACAAACTGGTAGCATCTTGATGCATCATGATACTGTACCACCTCCCAGAGTCAATGCTCCGAGCAGCGATTTGATCGCTTTTCGTCCTATTACTGCTAACATACCTTTACTACTTCTTCTCTGAGTAGGGTGCGTTTGGTGAATGCTTTGGGACATCAAATGATCCAACATCACCCTATGCGACATTGCCATTGTGTGTTGCATTTAAGACTTTGAACTGTACTCTCCCAGTAACTATAACTGGTGCCATCTTTGACGTCCACTGAACAACTGACAAAGTATCACCTACTACACAACAATCTAGCTTGGCTTAGCTCTGAAACAATTTGAGTCAGACAATGCTCTTCACATGTAGGTTCCTCTAACAGTAAATGCTGCACTTACTGTTGCTGCAGCCTTAAACTAATTCTCCGTGCTAATGACCCAGACAAAAACCGAGGATTGTAAAAAGGACAATTTTATTACGGTAGGTAGTGTAGGCAGCAGGGAATGGACCCAAATGCAGACGAACAGGGAGGCTCATGAACTTCAATTGTTTGTCTACAGCAAAAGATGAGTTTACATGCTATAGGTAGAGATACAGCATGTTCAATAGTGAACTTTAGAGGTGCTGGTAGGCAGATTTTGTTATCTTTGGACAGAGCCAGACTAGCTGTTTCCAGTCTTTATACTGCTAGCAGTAGCTTCATATTTACTGTACAGGCATGATAGTGGTATCAATCTTGTCACCTAGCTCTCGGCAAGAAAGTGACTTAAAAGTTGTGAGGTTGGTTCTCTCATGCTTTGTGTGCCTGAGTGAAGAAGATATTTCTCCTGAACTGTTGGTAGAATTTATTTAAGGAATCGACTTGCGCTATGTAGCAAATAATTTAGCCATGGAAGTGCTTTCACGTTCCAATGTAGTTTGTAAGTCAACTATGGGGCAACCAATGAAGTTAGCTAGATAGTTAGCCAAGTGCTGACATTTCTTGATCCCAAGATCAGTCCGATGTATCAGTGATGTTATAGTCAATACCTTGTCAAAGACAACCAACACTGTATCTCCTATATGCCAGTGAAAGCTGTAACTTGACATAGCTGTTCACAGACCTCCAATATGGCTGCCAGAGAGTGTGTTATGTCACCTGAAAGGTCTCTACCAGGATTATTAGCACCAAATATTCTATTAAGTACATTCTGGTTTAAAAGTTTGTTCCACTCAGCTGTCCCATGTGTCAGCAGCACTGTTTCCCCTCCAGGGGACAGCAGAATGGACGCTCACAGATTGGACCCCCCATATGGCAGGCAGTCCGATCCTGCGATAAATAAACTGCTGGCTACTCTGACCTCTGCCTGCACTGAGCTCACACTGAACATGTGCTGCTGCTGCATGGGAAGAGCTCAGCGGGGGGGGGGGTCCTCCTTCCACTCTCTGTTCCCTCCATTCCTCCTGCTCCTACTTCGTTTTCTCCCCTCGGAGTCAGCGGTCCATCTCGCGCCGCAGATTGCCTATGACAGCCTCGCTATTTCAAGTCGGGGGTTTGAGCTAAATTGGAGTGAGCAATACCACCTGTGCCTGCTGAAGGGCCGCTCTGGTTCGCGCTGTTGCTCCGCAGAGAGGAACCGGGAGTAGAGGGAGGGGAGGGTGGATGGTGGGATGGGGAGGGCAAGGGGGGGCAAAAAAGCTGCTACCTGCAACCATCAAAGCCTCTGTTTCACATGCAATCTGCCCAGCTGGCTCCCCTGTGAGGAGGGGTTAGCTCAGAGCAGAGCTGGATGTTGCAGCTCTCCCTCTTTCTCCACTTACATCCTCTTTATTCCTTTCTCTCTCTTTCTCCACTTCTCTCTCACTCTACTCCTCACCTTTCTCTCTCTACAGGTGTGCATCTTCCTCTCTCTTCCTCTCACTCTTTATCTTCCCAGATCTTGCCACCTCTTCTTCCCACCTCTCTCTCTTTATATATCCATCTCTTTCACATCCCCTCTCACTTTCCAACCATTTGCGCTACTCTCTTAAAAGCCCCTTTGTACTGTGCAAAACGAAAGTTGACAATCATGAAAGATACATGGTAAATCTTTGGTCATCAATCCAAAAACAAAAGGCTAGATTGCACCGGTGAGACACATCCACCGACAGCTGATTTAGCCTTCATCAAAATTAGAAAATTGGCACTAAATGTGAATGCTGCTACGACCTACATCTACAAACCAACCAATCCGAATACAGCATGTAATGGTGCAGAATATACTGATTGATGCAACATTGTCATTGCACAGTATGTAGGAGAATTTAGTCTATTTGGGGTTTGGTTAAACCAGAGTGCTCAGGAGTCAAACCCCAGCTTGTGCACACCTTGGCAAAGTATTACAGTACTGAAAGTCAAAAACAAAATGCACTCTTTCGTCTGTCATAAACATTATTGTAACTGCAAACAGAGGCCTACTGCCGCACTGGAACCAGCCAAAATGTTGGCAGAGCAACAACATAAATTTAAATGATTCTTTATCATCCACCACTTGTTGCTTCACTCTTTTCTTCCTTTGTCTTCTTCTGTCTGGAAGATGATTGACGCTCTCGACCTCTGAAAACCATATATTCACCCTTGATCATTTTTTAGCCTCTGCTTTAGGATTACACGCTCATCTAAGGGCTGACAAATACTGTCCGATTCATTTTAAACTCATGTAACACAATCTTTTGTATAACCTCTAAAATGCATGGTAGCAAAACTGAAAACAAACCTGTAATTTTATTAATTTCTCTCTTTTTTATATAAATAAAATTCACAAGAAGTTGACTTTGGGAAATATTCAATGAACAGCATTATATATTATAAAACTCAGATGTTATGATCTCATTACTTTAAAACTATTAAATATGATAATCAAATATCAATACATCAGTCTTTCTTGGGCACCACCCACAGTTGAAAACATGTCTATAACATGCATTAACTCATTAGACTTCTATTGAAAATACACCAAACCCTCCAGGTGATCTGAGATCTACTTGTATGCGTGTGTTACGTTTGCAGCCCAAGCAGAAAGATAGACAGACACATTTTCAAACAAGAAGATCTTTGCTGCTGTACTTTTTATGAAAATGTTAAGTTATTTGGCAGTGTCCAGTGTAATGACTTACTTATTTGTTTGAGGTGCTGGCCTTAAAGTAAGAGATTTACAAGAAGTTATATAAGATAGTATATTTTGGTATATTTTTATTGATTTGTTGGCATTCCAAAGCCCAGTAGGCATTTACTAAAGTGCTGTACAGTTTTAAGAGTTGGATCATTATTCATTACAAACTCACACATAAACACATTACTCAAACCCACACAACTTTATTTTTAAATTCAACATCGCAAAGTTTTCAAAGATACAAAACACTGTACATCAGGCCGGATTTGGGGATATTTAATGTTTGTAAAATTGTATAATGATGTACAAGACAAGTAGAATATTTTCCATTTAATGTAATGTTCTATGATAAAAAAGAGAGCATCTTAGGTTTTAATATTTCATTTGATTTAAGTAACTATACATTATATATATATACTATATATTTAAGTAAATATACTTTTTAAATATATATCTATATATTTATAAAATAATTTACGCTCAAAGGTCCACTTAGTAGTTTTTTTTGGAACATTAAACTGGTTAACAGCAAAAGGAGTTAGCCCAGGTGTCACATGATCTACTGTAAGTATAAACATTGGTCAGGTGTATATATATATATATTAACATGCTATCTTTAAAGCCCCTTAAAACTTAAAATCTTACATATATCTGTATAACACTGATATTTATGACTAATTAAGCAAATATCAAAGTTAAAAACATCTTTCGGTATTATTTCTTAAGAGTTTAATACTCAAAAATGTTGTTAATCTGCTCCATCAGGACTGTGTGGGTGTGATTTGATCAGATTTGATTGAAGTGACCAAACCCACCAAATGTTGCTAAATCCTGATTGGTGCAGGCAAATATGTGACGTCACCTTCTCCCAGCTGAGCCCCGCCCACTCCCGTCCTGTAAGAGGAGCACAAAAACTGTTTTAACAGAAATAGTTGTGTTCATGTAGGATCATGTAGGATCCCATCACTCACAGTAGGTAGCTGATTGAGAAAATACGTTAACAGGGTCTTTAAGTCCAACACTACTGGCACAAACCAACACTGTCACAAATGAGCAGTCAAAATGTCCATTGTAGATAGAATTAGCACATGTCTTTGCCCCTTTACTCCTCCAGATTGGCTAATGAGAGCAAACTGGGCGGGCTGGGCTTGGGGGAGTTTAGGCTCCACCGTCCTCCTCTTCCTCCTCCTCCTGGGCAGGATACAGTAGGCATCATTTAGTGGGGAGAGCGGTGGAAACGGTGTGGGGTTAGCCGCGAGGTCGCCACACTTACTGCACGGCCGAGCTCATTTCCACTGCTGTCCACAGCTCGGGCTTCCCCTCCGAGAGAGACACACACAGAGAGAGAGAGAAAGAGAGGAGAGCTGCAGCCAGTGAAATGGCTCATTCACTTTCTGATCATAACCCGCCACTTTCTCCCTCACACACATAGACATTCCAGGCTGTCTGCATCGTGTGGTTATTTGCTATTTTTGTCCCTCACTTCCCCCGATGTCATGAAATATTTCTTCGGCTATGACAGTTCACTTTGCAATGGCCGTTATTCACCAGACGCACCAGATTTCATTAAAAATAATCTTGTCCTCTAAAGCTATCATGCATCATGTAGCCTATGATCAAAACACATTTAAAAACTAGTATATTTTATATTTGAGCAGACTCAAACCAGCTGAATAAACCAGTATACAGGCAGCCAGCATCACAATCATGATCCTGATTCCTTTCTCAAACTAATCTGATAAGTACAGCTAATGATATTTCAAAGAGTGACTTGTGCCAAAACGGGCAATAGCTGTCATACACTGAAAGCATGTTTTTTCACAGGAACACACACACAAGCTTGCACCTTTTTCCCCTTTCACACACACACTTTCTCTATCTTTCACCCACACAACCACACACACATTCAGATTTATGTGCCAGCACCCCAGAAGGCACGGCAGTGCTGAACCAATCCGCTGTTGTTGACTTGTACCTCTGCCAACTCTCACCATGAAGACGTCTGATCAGCCAAATGGTCAAATACCTGAGATACACAGCATGTAAAACATTTACGTACATTTTAAGCATTTAGCTAATGCTGCATGCTACACAGAGCATGAGTTCATTCACTGTGAGAGCAACTCGGGAGTAAATTTGTAGGATGTCATCAGAAGCAACAGCACAGACGTTCAGAGAGTGGCCAAGTTTGGTGTCAAGCAAAACTAAATTGTCACAATATGACATCATGTGATCCAAAAATATGGGGCTAAGACAGCTTTGGAAAATTATTGATATGAAGATATTTAGTTCCCGATTTCACAATACAATGCAGGCAGCAGCTACAGGTTTATAAAATGTCTTACAGGCCATCAAATATACACCTGTTCAACCTCAGAATGCCTGCTGGGATTGTTAGAAGCCTCAGCACTTTGTCAAAAGATGAAACTAAATATTAAACAAACAGAGGTTTAAAAAACCTCTGTTTTATTTTTCTCCTGCATGAAAGTCAGAATACCATCGAATACCATTTTAAACCATAAAGTAGTATCTGACTTTTGTGGTAACCCAGTCACCACAACACACTTTATGTAAAGGCTTTAGTTTGGTGCATAAAGGCAAGAGTGCACAGGAGGCACCCATTCACTCTCCTCCCATACTCGTATACCTCCATTACTCCATCTAAAACATGCACCTACTGAAGGACATTTGTCAGACACATAATTATGTTAATTACAGGAATCAATTTTCATAAATCTCTCCAGTTGTTCCCTGTTCATAATCTATTTGTGTGAGAAGAATTTGGCCGGCCAAATTCTATCTCTGCTTGTTCCAGTTGGTTTGCAGATAGCAACAGTTGCTGCAGCATATTTTGTATTATAAGTGTTTTATTTCTTTAAATCTTTGTAGATTCCAAACAAATGGCGTATCGGAGTGGTGTGAAACACAGTGTCAAATATAAATATACACTTGAGGTGCCCATGTCAGTGTCTTCCATTTGTATTTTTCTTATTTTCTTGAACTGTTTTTAAGACATTACATTCACTTGAGAAAACTTCCAGAGAGCAGGCTCTACTCTCAGAGCTAAAAATCGCTCTCACTCCGATTGTAAACTTGTCTCCGATACAGTTTCCCTCCGTGGCCCCAGTGTGTCTCACCCAGGGATCAATACCACCACACACCACATCCCTTTACTCACACTCCAGCCTGGTAGTAAGGGATTGCAGGGTAGCTGGTGGGTCAATGGCCGGGTCCCGGTCGGTTGATGGCCGTTCGTTAAAGAGCGGTCGACACGGCGGAGCTCGGTGTTAACGGTGTCAGCCCTGATACTCCCACCGGGCCGCTCTCTCCTAATGACCACCCAATCAATAGCCGTCTGGCCTCAGTACTGACCAATCAAATTGACATCTCTTGTTGACACATCGAGCCGGAGGGGAAGGGGAAGGTTTAGCTGTGCTTACGAGTCCATTTCATTTACGAATATGTGGCTGAACTGGTGGAAGTACATGATAGCGTTGCAGTTATATTGGGTTTTGTGACACTAATAAAATATAATTGATTAATTGGTAAGGACATTTACAGTTCCTATGCAGGGAATAATGGAAAAGGAAGAATTATGTCCAATATGGTGGCGTATATGAAGTTTTATTTGTAGCAAAATGAGAATTTGAAGATGTCCAGTTTGAAGGAAAGGTGGTTTTTAATAATTGCTAAAGGTTTTTTTGTCTATTCCGTATGCAGAAACAAACTCTACAATGCCGCTCTGTATCAGTTTTTGGCACTATTTTGTTTCTGTGACAAATTCACCTGTCTGCTGGTGAACTTGTTTTTGTTTTTTTCTCCCTCTTTTCTCTTTTGGGGTGAGATATTTTTATCAGCTCCGTGGGGTTTCTTTTTCTCAAACGCACAGTTTGTATTTCTGCCTCTCTGTCTGTGTGCTATTGTCAGCTTTTGGCATTTGTATTTGCAAATAAACCAAACCCAAAGTATTTGGATATAAATAAGGCCAGGAGCTGTTTGAAAGTAGTTATCATTGGGAAATGGCCCAATCTTGTTCCCGCAAATCCATCCATCTATCCATCGCTGTGTGCTGTGTCATGGTGCGGTGTGTTTGTGCGAGTGAAGGGACAGGAAATGGTTCGAGTCGCGGAGATGAAAGGGGATTCAGGCCACGTGGCGGGCGGCTACACTGGAACCTCAGTCCTCTGTGTCTGTCGCTGAGTCGCCCCGTCCGTCCATCTGTCCGCGCACCCTCAAAGGGACGTTTGTCCCGCCACAAGGGTCATTCAAAACACATGCACACACACACACATACAGATAAAGAAAAAGAAAGAAGCGCACCCTCTTCTGACTGGACAAATGGACACTCGGTGACTCTGAGTAAGGCACTTCAGGACCACTTTCATCACATTCTACAATGAAAGTAGAGGACTTTGTTTTTAATGTAAAGACACTTTAATGTAAACACTTAGAGGACAAAAGAGACATACAGCAAAGCTTCTGTTGTTCTGTATTTATTATCATGTTTCAATGAATTAAACCACCATGAACATAGAGTATTTGGTATTTTGCAGTCAGATCAGTGACGCCTTTCAAGAGTCCATTATTTTTCTGAGGACAATGTCAAGAAAACGCATTGTCGCTGTCCTGTGAAAACCAGGTATCTCCAAAACGTCAACTTTTCGGAAGCTAAGAAAAATAGCCCTGTGTTTAGCTTTGTGACGAAGCATTTTTCAGATAATCCAATGGCTTTTTAAATTGTTTCATTAGTTAAAAAAGAATCAATTTTCTCAGTCCATAAAGGAATACTTTATAAACACTATAAAAAACTAATTTGGAAATATGTGATTTTCATTGGACAGCGACGACATGTCATACGTCAACTTGTCTTGCAACATCTACTGCATGAGAGACCACTTTCACTTTATTCAGAGTTTGGTGTTCTAGAGTCCTAAGATGCTGTACAGACAGACAGAACAAAACAGCGCTAAAAATGTAACTTTTCTCAATGGAGTTTGGAATTAAAAACCTCTACACATTCCAGGCACAAGAAATTCCTTCAAATACACTACAAGTGTGTTATTTGATGTACTCATACCCTATACAACACTCTTCTACTTGAATCCATTCATAAACTAACTAAAAATCATTCATATCAACACATTATGAGCATTTTCTGTCTTATTTTGAGCACTAAACATCACATTTTACATGGCATAAGGTAAAAAAGAAATGGAATAGTGTACATGATGTAGAAAATTGCCAGTTACATAAACTGATAAATCTCAGCTCTGCCAAAATACCTTATGAAACAGTATATCTGAGAGGAGCTGGCGATAGAGTATTTTCAGTAGGAGATGTGACAATGTGACATCATGCTGAGGGGAAATGAGCACGAGCAGAGATATAAAAAAAAAAAAATAGAAATTCTACCGGCTCTATCCCTGAGCTTCACTGACAAAAATGTCTTTAGGTGGTGAGGATTATGGATTAATCTATAATAACTAGTGAAGGAAAAGAGAAAGGAAGAAAAAAAAACAGCCTCCAGAGCCCCAAGTCTACCATACCACCACGAGAAATACTGCCTCATCATCTAATGTTCCCACTAATATTCCCAAATTATATCGTTTAGACCTGTATCAGCACTGGAGAATTAATCATCGTTTCTCTGACACTGCCCGTCCCCAGAGTTCATTAAATAAACTATATCTCCCCCTCTAATTTTCTACAAGTTGTGGAGACATTTTTTTCTTTCTCTTTGGTCCCCTCCACCCAACCCCGCCCCTCTATTCCTTGATAATCTGTTTATCCGCAAGTGTCACATTACATTTGCAAAGCAGCTGGGGGGACCACTGCCATCTTGTATGGAGGGGCTTGAGTGTGATTACCCGGCCTCATATTTGGCGCGCACTCAGACTTGTCAAATCCTTTGATCTGAACTGTCTTCATAATCACTTCAAAAAGTCTTCCTGAGAGCGTGAGGGCTTTACAAATGGGCTTCCCACTATCACAGGGCTACACTCCTTATTCTCTCTCTCTGAGCATGTGTGTGTGTTTTCTGTCTCTATTTCTGTTTTAGTTTCTACTTTTGTATGTGTGTGATTGTCTCTTTCCCTGTCTTTTACTGTCATTTTCAGTGTGTGTTTTCTGTCTTTCTGTTTGCCTTTAGTTTGTATTATCAGCACATATAAAGAAATATAGCAATTAAACACTGATTCATATAATACAAATTGTTCATATAAGGAAATGTGGCTTTTGTTCAGATGTGTGCCTGTTGCTGTGTACAAGCAAACAAAAAAGCAGGATAGCACTCCTATTAAATGATTTATTCATGCATGTACGTTTAAGGCAGATGCCCTTGCACAGCGTACAAACTGGCAGTGTAACAACCGAGCACAGGTATGCTACATGACACAATAAAGCACAACAATGTAGCTAAAACAAAGTTGTTGTATGAGCTGTCCAGCTGATGATTTTTGATTTAATTTAGCACTCGTCTATGCAAGACAATATTGCTTACTATACAAGAAAACCATGTATTTCATTGCTTTGTGCTAACAGGAAATGATGCATTACATGCGACAATGGACGTCAGTCAAACTGTGCATTTGGAACGCTACTGCCAATTAAAGAGAAATATTTTCCCAGTGATTTAACTTTTTTTTTTTTTTTTGGTTTACTATATCTTTTGTAGCTGTGTCTGAAATCTCCTGTTTATATGTTACATTATATTTACCCTCCGCCATTTGATCTGAGTGTCTGAATGCCTGCAAAAATTGGAACAATGACATATATTCACTACTTTCTACTAACAATCCAACAATGCAATGTGCCACATTTTATAGATGTGAAAATGAACAGTCATGTCAGTGATGACATAAAATGATGATAATTCATAAGTGTCTTAAATCTGAATTTTTTCCAGCATGAATTAATTAATTAATTTAGGTGATTAGACCTCTTCTCAGCCAGTGGTGGAAAATAAGAAAATGTACTCAAGCACAGTGCTAAAGTACAATTTTGGGATATTTGTACTTTACATGAGTATTTTCTGCTACTTTCTACTTCCACTCCACTACATTTCAGTGGGAAATATAGAACTTTTTACTCCACTACATTTATCTGACAGATGTAGTTACTAGTTAAATTGCAGGTAAAGGTGCAAAACATATGATTACATGAACTTACATTATTATAGATTAAACTATCCAACAGTATATAAAGTAGCTACAAATACTAGCTACAAAACTCCACCTGCTACAACATTAGAATTCTGCTTACATGTTAAGGCATAAGTAATAATTTCACACTCGGCAAGTATATTTTGCTAATAATACTACTTAACATTGAATGTTTTTACACTGTGGTATTGCGACTTTTACTTAAATAAATTATGTCAATTTTGTCTTGTCATTGTAGGAAAAGCACAGGTTTTTCTAATAACATTGTATTAGCATGCACAATACCAGGACCCTGAAACTGAAGCAGCTAAATGGAACTCAGCCATCATTCATGGTATTATCTCCCTGTGTTTTTCAGTCAAAATGTCTTCTGTGAAAAAGCCCTATAGAGTGTTTTTACTCTGTGGTATTACAACATTTATAGACTGTGATTGATTGACATCTCTCATGCCTCTGTTGGCTTTGTCGTACCTGTTAGGGCAATTACACCTATTTTATCCTTATTAGCACATGGAGTCTGGTGATGTCACGTAATCCCACCTTTCGACCTGAGCAGAGGAAGTTAAAACACCTGTGTTGGTGTGCAGGTTCGAACTGGAACACAGCTTATACAGTTTGTCCTCTCTCTCTTTCTCTTGTCTCTATCAATTCAATTCAAGTAAGATTCATTGGCAGGACTATTAAAATATGTTGCCAGAGCCTTATGGACTCTGTTTAGTCATACGCATACATTATGTACAGTATACAGTGCATGATAAATGCCTCTGCCTTGCTCTCTCTCCCTCTCTTAGGGACATTTGTAGGTCTGGCCTTGTGGTTTGTGTGATGGATTTCATTATCTCAATAGCTGCACGTCTCTGTCTCTCTGCCTGTGTGTGTGTGTGTGTGTGTGTGTGTGTGTGTGTGTGTGTATTCCACCATGGGGTCCAGAAAAAAGGCCTCAACTGAAACAGACAATGGTGGCCTTTCAGCATATTTTTAATATCCTGCCCCTGTAGTCTCTCCCTCTCTCTCCTTGGTCAGACCTGAAGCCCTCTCTCTCTCACTGTCTCTCTCTCTGTATCCATGTAGTGGATGGATGGATGGAGGCGGAAGCGGCAACGGTGGCAGCAGGGAGGTGAGAGGGGGTGTAAAAGGAGCCCCCCCCCCCCTCGTTCTGCGCTTCAACAATAGCATTTGCATATTTGTATACTCCGTCTCTCTCTCAAAGAAAACAGCCTGAAGCGTGAATACTCCAGCAGCGGGCGTGCAGAGGAAAACGGAAGCTGGGGAGACGGCGTGTCCGCTTTTGCTGGGGGAGAGAGACACACATGAGCACACACACACACATACACACACACGCACACACACAAGCTAAGGCCCTTACCTCCAGAGGTTGTGCATCAGGGGGAGGATGGGGGACAAGGAGGGGTGTCATAGGGGGACCAAAGTTTGGTGTGCGTGTGCGTGTGTGTTTGTGTGTTGCCAGGGGACTGTGGCTCTCCTGAAAGAGGAAGAGACAAAGAGAAAAACAGACATTAGAATGACATGGGTGCACTCTTAAAAACAAAATAGTTAAACTATATTAAAATATACAAACCCAGTGGAGGAACGTCACAAGTACATTTTCTCAAGTATTGTACTTAAGTATAGTTTTAAGTTACTTTATATATCTACTCCACTACATTTCAGAAGCAAATATTGTACTTTTTACTTCATTACATTTATCTGCCATTATCTTTACAAATTAAGATTTTACATACAGATCATAATGCACTGTTACAGATTCAACTACCAAACAGTTTATAAAATAGTATATATTATCTCCACTTCAACTAACTTCAACAATAAAATGCTAATTACACAGTGATGCATCAGTGCTAATAATCAAATGATATAATATGAAATAGTATAACACTTAACAGGGGTCATGCATCGAGTACGTTTGATGCTTTAAGTGCATTTTGCTACTGTAATGGACTTTCGTACTTCTTAAGTAACTTGGAATGGAGTATTTTTACAGTGCGGTATTGCTAGTTTTACTTAAGTACAGGATCTGAATACTTCCTCCGCCGCTGGTTGCTTCACACTTCTACTACACTAAATTTCAAAAGGAAATATTGTACTCTTCACTCTTTATCTGCCAGCTATAGTTACTAGTTTCTTTGCAGATTAACATAACACAGAAAAATGATACGTTATTATACATTAATCTACTTCTACCACTGTTTGTTTTCTTTTGGATTATTATGTGACTCAGCATACATTTTTGTGACACATTCAACACGCTTTTGTATGTTGTTTTGTTTCTATTTTTGCATTCTCGCTCTTTTTGTAGAAGCACACGTTGACCTTAAGAGAGTATCAGACAGCTGTGCTCTGATTGTTCCATTCAGAGAGCAGATTGATTCTTAATCAAGCAGATTGTAAATACCTGAGTGGTGAGTGTGTTTGTGTCTGCTCTGTGGTGCTTACTTGGCAATGTCTAAATGTTGCTCTGTCGAATTGAATCCATTGGGCGCTATCAGTACAATATGTAGCTCTTTTTGTCTGACTTCTGAGTTCAGTTTGTTGTTTGATCCAGCACCTATAAACGTTTTATGCCATGTACTAACAGTACATACGACTACAATCAGCTCTACCATGACCACTTTGACCATGCATCAATACAACAGTCCAGTAATATATTTTCTTCACTGTCCAGTGATAACCATTGTATCTCCACTTTCAGTGATTTTTTTAATTTTTTTGATTTTTAGAAAATTCTCCAACTTCTTAAGGTAAATACGTTAAAAAACACATTGGATTATGTGAAAAATGCAGTGTCATAAAGTTTACATTTTGGAGATATAATAGTATACAATATATAATAATTAACTCTGAATAATAACTAATAACTCTGAAATAGGCCATTCTTTACATATACATTTGTATAGTACATTTACTATTCTACCTTTTATGAAAGTAAAAATGTGAATGGACTTTTACTTGTATTGTCGTATTGCTACTTTTAGTGAAAGTTCCGAGTACCTCCACCGCTATACAAAACTGCATAAAAACTGCAGAACAGTCTCCAACAGGTCACTTTTGAGACTCAAAGTCATAATCTGTGACTTTTTCACATGGTTTGTATGAGCTTCAATTGGTACCAAAACAGATTTGTGCAAATATTTGTTGACAGCCACCGCCTGCAGTCCGGCCTATAGCAAATTCATGAAAGCTTTTCCATTTGTCCCAAACACTCTGTGTCTGGCAACTCTTTCCTGGGAACATGATGTGTTTTCAGTTTGTTTGGAGTAAGCAGAAGAAAGAAGAACAGGGTACTTAGCATAAGCAGACATGGCCCTGCTAACTGAGACAAAAAAATACAGCTAAGAAACTCAAATGTCAACAAGAGAAAGGGACAAAACAGTGCCGCCTACACTGTTTGATTGACAGGTGATTTCTGGAGAGCGCAGTGCAGGGATACAGTACCACAGCAGTTAGTGAGCTGCTTTGTATCCAGTGCTTATGAACTGCCATTTTCCTGATTTGAGTTTCTAGGAACTGCCTGAAAGAAGTGAAACTAATCGGAGACAAGTGGAACTATTGCCAGGAACGTTCTGTTGTTTTAAGAAATATAATGACTACACATAAGAAATTGGCTTAAGGGTGAGGCCATAAGGGTGTGAATCAGTTTCTAGATAAACATAGTAATTACTGGGGCTATTAGTGACCCCAATTCAGTAAAAACAAAAATCTGAACTTTGTAAAAATGTACCTTGGGATCAGCTGTTTCCTCAAACATTTAGTATATAAACAGACATTTAAACATCAGAATCTGCTCTGATGTAGACTCCTGTGGGTGCCGTTTTGTCTGCATAGAAGACTGAAAGACATACAGTCAGATTACGTGGAGTGGTGTTACGTAACAGTGTCATTCAGAGTTTTAGCTGGAGAGCACACAGGTTGGGTAAATGTAGGCTAAACAGAGTTTCTGTGGCAGATACCGACGGCGTATCGAGACGTGTGTTAGTCATTGTTGGGGAGGATTTGTGTTTGTGGACCGCTAATCCGAAAGGTCTACGACAAACACAGCCGCGCACACCGGGGGAGGAGTGAATTTAAAACACACCACCCTCGCTTGCGCCGTCACCAACCACAGGCGTAACCGCTGAGAATTGGCCATGCTTTGCTAAGCTTTCGCCTCACACCTACAATGTGAAGGTTACAGTCTGAAAACAAGACGTGCAGCACTGTGCAGAGGAGAGAACGGCGTGCTGCATGTAATTTCATTTTACATGACACCCTGCATTATCTCAGTTCAGTCATACAAAGGAGGCGTCCCTGTGGAAGACCTTGATCTGAAGGTTGTAGGAACATAATACAAGCTTTCAGTCTTTTTTCCTATTTTGACAATGAAAACATTCACATGAGCAGTGATACTGTTTGAGGCAATATATATTAATACCCGCATGTGTGGCGCCATATGCCTCTTTGAAAAGTAACCAAAATGTGTTTTGTCCCAAATTGATGACACATGACGTGTTGAATGTGACACTACCTTTCAGGCAGCGTGAAAAATATTCCGAAAAATGTGAAAACTATTTATATCAAGACAAGAAAAAAAAAAGAAAAGAAAACCTGTTCAAATCCTCAGAAGGACAGATTTAATGTGATCCTGCTCGGCTAAAAACAAATCCTGGTGTTTTGTTTTTGAAGAAAACGCTCGCCAAAACAGGCAACAAATGGAGGAGCGCACACACACTTGCACACATGCTCACACACAGTCAACATCACTTCCTGGAATGACGAACTGACAGTGCACGACCAAAAGCCAAAAGCGGAGAGGGATATTTGACTTGACAGTCCATGCTGAGGCAATTTTCCAACATGGTTGAACAACAAAGTTCTATTGTACTCAATTCTGTGCTGCATTGTTTAACTCTCCTCTAACTACTCATCATTTATACAAGCTAAAGATTCCCCTTCAAAGTAAAACAACAAAAAACCTCTCTCTGAAACCAAAACAGAGGAAAGAGGTTGTAGTATGAGTCCCCCCTCCAGTCCTGTGACATACACTATTTCCTAGCCTGGTTTGCAGTCTGCATTAAGGCCTGCTCATGAGTAATGTGTGGTGGGTGTAAGCTCAGAGGGGTCGGCGGCCAGTGTGCAATCCCCTCAAAGCCGCTTTTGTGATGCTTGCTGGCTTGAACGCTCACGCCAGGCCTGGACGAAGAAGGAGGGGGGGGGGGGGTCTCTATGAAGCAGGGAAGAGAGAGTGTGCCTGTAAGTGCGGCCAATCATGCTACTATAGAGGCTTTGCAGTTGTCACACATCCAGAAATCACGTCTGGTGTCTACTCAAGACTGTAAAGTTTAAAGGTTAAAAGGTCATGAATAAGTGTCTGACTTTTATTAACTTAACTGCGAGCATGAAGGAATTGCAACAGCATACATTATAGTTAAAAAAAATATATATATAAGCAATTCAGAAATTAATGAGAAAGTTAGTGAATTTGCAGAAGTCAAAAAGATCAAAAACATGAGTACAGTTGAGTCTTTGACACTCATCAACAAACACCTACTAGCTTAACAGCTAACCAGGCTAATTTAGCAAAGCAATGTTAGTGACAGCATGTTTGTTCCTCCCATAATATAATGATAATAACAACTCTTATTTGTATAGCGCTTTTCAAAACTAAATTACTTCCACTGGATAACAGACGGAAACACAAGCCAAAACACTAAAATAGCAGAAATTTTAGGACAATACCAAGAGAAATAGATTTGACCCAAAAAGACAACCCAAATAAAATCAAAAGAGCTGAAAGAGATGGGGCACAAAAAGATATTGAGGTAGCCAGACTAATTTCACACAAATTTTTAGCGGGATGTTTTACCAGAGTTTGGGGGTCATGGGAGCAAATGCACATTTCCTATAGTCTTAAGTCTGAAAAGGGGGAACTTCTAGTAGAGTTTTGTTGCAGGATCTAAGGTTGAGTATAGGTATGCATGGGTACAAAAACTCACACAAGTCAGAACATGGAGTTCTTTAAAAGTAAACCTTAAAGGCCCTAAAAATGTTGTTTCAAAACTTCAGTGTTTCTCTGTTATATTAAATATGTATGACTCAATAAGCAACAATCAAAGTTAAAGTCTGAAAAAGTAAAACATTTTTAAGTATTATTTATGAAGAATTTCACCCTCAAAAACTCAGCTGATGTGCTTTATCAGGACTGTGTGGGTGTGGTTTGATCACAACAACCCCACAACAGTCATCAGATTTTCATTCACATACTGCTAAATCCTGATTGGTGCACAGAAGTGTGTGACATCACCTTTTTCCAACTGAACCCCGCCCAATTCAAACCAGTGAGAGAAAATCAACTACAATACAGAAATCTCTCTTGTTAAATAACCAAAACTGTCCGGGCCTTTAAGTCTGGACCAGGGGAACTACTAGCAGAGTTTTGTTGCAGGATCTGAGGCTGAATTTTGGTATGTATGGGGTGTTTTAAAATAGGTAAAACCATAAAATGAACTGGAATCCAATACAAAGGGGCTAAAAGCTGAGATGTGCTCTCATGTGATTTCCCTTGTTTGGTTTTAACCCAAACGGTGATGGTTAAATAGCTCAAAAAGCATATTCTATTGGGTGAAAACTAATTCAAAAATTGACCCAAGATCATTGAATCTTACTGAGGGAGCTTAGGTCCAACATGTAGAAGCATAATGGCCTTTTCATAACCACAGCTGCCCAGCTAAATACCTCCAACATGGCCGACAGAGGGTGAATTGCGTCACCTAAATGCCCTTTGTTGCAGTTGATATAGCTGCATGTTTGTGGCATCTAGTTTACCCAATCTGTATGTGTATGTGCCAGAGCTGTAAGCCCAGGGAGGAAGAGGGAGAGTCATTTGGAAGAAGATGTATGTAAACCCATTTCCAAACAAATGGGTCTGACTGCACGGCAACAGGGAGAGGTGCCATAAGCGTCCGGCGTGCATAATGCCCACATGAATCAAGACTTCCCGGCTGCTGAACGTGACCACACAAGCTCGTGTATGAATAGCACATGTCACCCGCGGCCGCATATCATCAACAACAGTCGCCGACCCCAACAGCAAGGCGCCATTCTGAAGTTGGGAGTCACTGATCATTATTATAGACTCCTTGAAGCTGCAGCTAGCTAGCCACGCTCAGCCAGTCATACATGTTTGCTCGGTGTGTGTGATGGAGACGCAGCACAATATAATACATGCAAAACCTACATCGCCTAATACAGGGGTCTTAAAGTGTGGCCTGAGGACACACAAGGGCCCTGTGGAGACTTTTAAAGGACCGCACAAATGTGTTTGCAAGTTTTAGCTCCTTTAGAAATGTATGTACACTTTTACTATTTTCAGATGTATGCTGTAGGCTACAGTTGTTTTGGATTTATATTTCCAACTCTTGCAAGCAGCCATTAATTTCTTTACAATATGAAAGTCAATTAGCACACTTTTTTTGCAAATCATGTTTCTGTGCATTCTGAATTTCTTTTCCCTACTGTTCCAGGCAGCCATTGGTTGCCATTCATTTCTGTGCGGCATGAAAATCGATTAGCAGACTTTTAAAACTTGCTTTAGTTTGTAATCCGTGTAAGTGTAGACTAATATGAAATGTCTGGACTGCTTTACCACATAACAGTTATGTAACGTTGACAAAAAATTTATGCAGTCAAGCAAGTTGTAAGAGTCTGCTAATTGGTGGGGAAATCAATTAAAATCAATGGCTGCCTCGGACTTGAATTGGAAAAAATATATATTTAAATTTGTAAAACTGTGCAGCATACTTTTCAAAATGGCCAGCAAATATCTGAACTATACATGAATTGCAGCAATAATATAAAAAGTAGCAATTCATATTATACTGAAAAGACTGGAAGCCAATGGATGCCTGGAATGGTTGGAGAAATACATTCAAAATACAGCAACATGATTTGCTATGATGTAATGCGTAAGTAAACGGGCAAAAACATGCAAAATCACTGGGATGATCCTTAAGAGTTGCTATAAAAATAAAGTTTAGCAAAACATCTCACTATAATAATAATCCCTGAATGATCTTTTAAGGGTATATCAACAATGTGCATGCAAGCACTTAGCGTACATTTGCACCATAACATTGTGATATTACAACCTTCTAAGTGCCAATTTTGGAGCCAATGTTCCCATCCTTTACTTTCCCCTGCATCCAACCTGCACTGGTCCCATTAGAGCTGTAGATTTTCTGCTCATTTGCTAAGCATCATGGATCATCAGACGGACGCCCGTACGTGATGGTGAACCGTTCGCGCTGTCTGTCTCTGCGTACGCATCCCACCTGCACCTCAACACGTGTATACTGTACAAACACATACACACACAGGCTGGATGAACTTGGCAGGTTTGTAGGGAAGAAGTAGGGACACTGTGTACACACATAGATGCTACAGAAGCCAAATGTGCAGCTTTCTGTGCCCTACAAGTGGAATATTCCTATACGTACACACATACACTCTTAGTGCATGTATCGTACACCATACAGGCAAGTTACCTTCACCCCGAGAGGCCTGGCTCTAAGTCAGGCCCCCGCCGGCGACTCCAGCTACCCTAGCATACATAGCAGCAACAGAATGTGTGTGCGCAAGCATGTGTCTACAAACATACAACTGTGTTTGCATGCATTTAAGAGCCTGTGTGTGTTCCGGGGTGGCAGGGTTGCCTCCAACGAGACGCAACGAGGCCATCATTTATCCCTGATTGGGACGAAGGCAGCAGCGTTGGATTTGCGCTACAATGCGGCACCCATAAAGACTGAGAGAAGACATTTCCTTCCCATTTCCCTCATGAATATCAAAGCACCGCCACAACAACACATAAGGAAAAATTACAGCCCTATTATTTTATTTGCATTACCTGTAATAGGCAGCATATTGGGTGCTATATTTATTGCCTTATCAGCACCGGCTTGGCTGTAAACATTTGCTGATTTATTAGCCATCAGGGCTTTGCCCAAACATCACAAGTAATTTACTTAGCAAATAGTGCAAAGAAGGTATCAGGAATTTTTGCTGTTTTTACTACTTTGTGGGTTTTGCGATGGATTGAGCAGACTTAGCAGAGAGAAAGCAGGCAGCTTTGGTGTTGGAGGTTGACGCGTCTATTACAGATGGGGGATCTTAGAGGCTAGTTTTTCCTGCTGCTGGCTCGGACCCAGACATGCCTAGAGCCTCGACAGGGAATCAGAGAATGGCTGTTATTTGTACAGCTCTATATCCAGAGTCACTCCTATCGGGGATGTGGTTAGTGTTGTTTTTTCTCTACCTGAGCGCCCGCTTCCATCCAATTATGTTGTTTGTCTTCTCAAAGGCCTCAATACCTCTAGCTTTGCAACCCCCCCCTTCCCTCCCTCCCTGCTCTTCCACGCACACTGTTCCACAAAGTTAGATAGAACTAGATCCATTAAGTTGGTGAAATGAGCAAAAAAAAAAAAAAAAAATCACGCGAGAGAGGGTTACCGTAGATGTGCCCGTTCTTCTGTTATCCAATTTTACTGGGATTTGGAGTGATTTGCGCCTAGCTCCCCGAGGGAAATAAATACTTTGATTAATGTAATCCTGGGCAGGGAGGTGCCACAACCCCCCCCCCCCATCCTAAGGGAACGCCACTGTTTAACAAACAAAAACAAAAAGCAGGGACTATGGAGAGACATGCACAGTGGCTACAAACCAGGCTGCTGCAGCAACGAGACTTCAATAGATTTGATTTCCTGCGGATTTAGTTTATTTATTAATTACTCTGCTTAATAACACTATATCATTCTTGATTAGCATGTGTAATACAGTCTAATAGAATAGAAAAATACCAGCATGTCCGTCTACTGATTTGCATACACAATAACACTGTAGTTTGTTTTGATGCTGCTGCTGGAGGTGGAGGCATGTGTGTCCATGCTGATGTGTTTTACATCTGTATGTGTGTGTGTGTGTGTGTGTGTGTGTGTGTTTGGGTGAGGAGGG
>LKNJ01000963.1:180190-221361 GCA_002120245.1 Maccullochella peelii
CACACACACACACACCTCTCTTTCCTCTCTCTCTCTCTCTCCTCCGCCCCTCTGACTCAGAAAGCGTGCACTTCATCTTATCTTTGCCGATCTGTCCCCCGTCACTCACCTCTGTTTCTGTGTGCATGTGTGTGTGTGTGTGTGTGTGTGCGTGTGTGTGTGTACGCGCCTTCATATGTGTATGTGTGCCATACAAGCACCTGCATTTGGATCAGGCCATATAGATGAATCTTTTCCTCCCATCCATCTTTTTTTTTTGTTGTTTTTTTTTACAAAAACTAACCTCACTGCAACTTTTGACCTTTTATTCTCAAATGAATGTGCACCTCAAATGTATATCTAAAGACAAAATGTTACAACAAAGTGACACATTTTAATCTGTTGCTCATTTTCTCTTGCCCCCAAATAAAAAACATAATTAAATTTCTCTAATTGAAACACCTTTCCTATGCTGAAATTTTTAACTTCATTGCTAAAAAAACAATTTTAATCATTTAATTCAATGCCACAACACACATATAAATGAAATTGTGAATAAAAAAGCACACACTCTGTAAACACCTTGCTCTAAACTGCACTTTTTTTACACCACAGAACCCTATTTTAGCCCAAATTATAACATCCCTATTGATTTCCAATCCAAAATCAATACCAGCTGTGCTGACACATGTCTGAGCCATGCCTCTTGGTGAAATGAGCACTGAGCACCACTGGAGAGTCCTGTGATAACACTAAACATATAATCTTTACCTGCATGTCAGCCCATTTACAAGCTGTAGGCCCACAGCGCTGCACGGCTAATACAGGGCAATTACCAGCCCCACGTAGTGGAATAAGAGGTGTTGTATATGACTCTATACTGGCCTTTATTAATAGAATATTAATAAATAACCTCTGTCTCGTTTGAATGGGTTAAGAAAAACCCCCATTCATGTCTGAAATTGAAGGCATGCTTAATGCTTACACTGATATTCAGTGTAGCCCATTTAATTAACGGTATAGTAGCTACATTATCATTAAGTGCTCCAAGTTGGATTCGGCTTTAAATCAACGTTTGGCCTGACGTGAGACACACTCAACGTATGTCGTTTCGGATTAGTGACTGGACCAAGGGGAAGAAAATAAATTATGTAGCCCATAGGCAACTTAAGTAGGCCATAATTAAAACGGCGGGAATTGCATCAATTTAATCTGAATATTGTAACCAGGGGTGCAGTGGAAGCTACAGGCACCTACACTGGGTTTACCCACCTTTTGAGGCTCACATAAATCTGTTTGTCAGGTGTCATAAATAAATCCATGGCGGCTGCAGAAAGTGGAATCAAAGTGATGAGACGATGAGGATGGTTTATGAGGGAGAGAGAATAGATTAACGTTGTGGGTAAATTGATTTTTGTTCATATTGGACGTTTTTATTCCACCCGCTGAATGTGATTATATTCATATTTTAACATATTTTCTAATTAAATCATCTTTAAAACAGCAGAAAAAGGACCTCACCCGATTTTTTTTTCATTCAAATCTGTTCGTCAGTGGAGCTCGTGGTGTGTTTTGCCTCTGATTGGGGAAATGCAAGTTCATGAAACCGTCTTGATGAGTTAGACAATCTGTTCCTGGAGGAATAAATAAATGGCCTCCTGCTACCAATAACCGTCAGTGTGCAGCATGGCAGAATGGGTGCATAATGCAGAGTAATAACGCGCAGTGCTGCTTTGATGCTTTGTCGTTGCTGTCTCTGCTGCTGCTGGTTTTAGTGGTGCTGGTGATGATGACGATGATGAAGAACAACGCTGGATAGTGCAAACACTAAATGGCACGCGGAGAAATTGCAGTGCACCTAATGCCGGGGATGATTCATGAGTCCTGCCCAGCCCTCATTTGCTAATAATTCTTAAAGTCGCCGGTTAGTCATACGTTTCCACAAAGACCTGCTGGCTCAGACTTATGGCTTGTAGGCCACTGCAGATGGCGACTGACTGGCTTAAAGCAGCGTGCAGGGCCCATCTAATCACAGACATATTTGCATATCAACTAGGGCTGCGCTGTCATTGATAGGCTGCTGTCACAGGCCTGATCAATACAAGCAGGTTTCTTTATACTGATGCTGATGGCGCAGAGATGCGAAAAGGAATCATTTATGTGGGAGTCTGGCCTGCAATCAAATCGGGTAGGATGTCTTTAAAAATTGGATAATTAAATTAAAGTGATTTAATTGCCTCTGGGATTGAGGGATGAACCAGAGTATAGTCTGAGCCCTCCTTTTATTTGCCTGTTTTGCAGGAATTAGCAAGGAATACGTGCTGCCTCAGTGTGTGACATTGCTTTTCTACACTGACAACATGTCCAGTCATTTCCTCCCTGTCGCTCGGTGATATCTTAATTGCCAATCGTGTCATCCGACCATCACGTCATGTCTGTCCTCGAAACTGCTGCCATGAAATTACAAGAACTCACCTTTACACTGCAAAAAAAAAAAATATATATATATATCCATCCATTTCAAGGAGTTTCAATGAGCGTTCAGTCTCAACCAGGTGGAATCAGCTCACCATATCAGAATGTGTCAAATAAATAAATAGGTTATACATAATTCTTATAAAAACATGAAAGTTACTCAGAAATGTGACATAAGATGGACAGTGTTTTTGCAGTGTAAGCTATACATATTTGCATTATGAGTGAGCGCGACACCTGGCGGCAGTTATGATTTCTTATTTATGATCAAACCAACAATGACTCCCGAAATCTTGTTTCACCTCAACCCTGACTCAAGCAACAGCTGCCTGCATCAGATGCTACATGTGGGATTTCAGCAGGACTCCAAAAATAACGAATTCCTCGTAACTCCGCTCACAGTGTTTAAAAATCACAACAATTAGCAATAGTACACGCAAATTAGTGCGTTATTTAACTTCTCCGTTACGCACCACAAAGTGATCGCGTTTGATCTTATTTTAAACATCGCGATAACTTGGTCTCCTCTCAAGTCTCAAATCACCAGCCAAGTCACGATTTGGCTCAATAACGCCAAAATTATTTCCACTAAAAAAGTCAGATTTAGGTTGTAAATTAGACTAAATATTAAACTATGATTAAAACTAACACGTTAAGATGATATAATCAGAGTTTGTTACCTAAAATCACAAAAAGGCACTACAACCAGAATGACGAATTGTTGTTTTTGGTACTACAGATGGAGTATTTTCGTTACTGTAACGCGTTACCGCCCTGCACCGGTGCTGCTGGCCCGGGACACCGAGGCTCTTTTCATCTCGACTCCAGTGCACAAACATACAGCTTAATGCGACTAGTGTTTCCCCCTTTTATTGGGCTCACCATGGCTACCAAGTGCTGGGCTCAGAAATGCACTCCCCATCAATGAAGGAAAAAGGAGTTAACCCGTGAGAACAAAACAAAAAAAATAGCCTAACCCCTCAGCAAAAGTAACGCGCAAAACCAAACGACTTCTCCACAAATTCGGGTTTAATGTGTGATGGATCCTCAGTGGTGGACTTTGAAAATGGTGCCGAAAGTTGTGACAGACGCTGAAATGATATTATCTGCTGTTAAATAACCAGATCTCTTCTACATCTTTACTTCTTTTAAAAATACTCTTTTTTGTTTGAGTTTTCTTGACATTCCCTTCCTCATTCGCTCCTTGACGCAGCTCCAAAAGCAAAACAGCGAAATTAAAACAACAAACCGGTCAGCGTCCGTTACAATCGCAGGCTATTTATAAGCTTTGCCTGTCTTGATGCAGTTTAGGAGCTGTGGTCGACCGGCTGCTGCATATAAACTTTAAACAAACTTTGCAGCGGCGAGATCGATTTATATTAAACGATTTCATATTGCACTTGCCTACGCGATCCCTCTGGAGGATTCAACCGAGGGGTCTCTCTCTCTCTCACACTCCCTCTCTCTCTCCCCCCCTCTCTCCCTGCTTAAAATGTGATTGATTGCACTTTTCTCCGGTGGACATTCACTACAAAACACCACAGCTTATCCATCTGCCCGCTATTTATATAAAAAGCAAAAAGGGCTGCGGCGCAAAAGCAAACAGCGGCGCGCGTATTGATTTTTTTACGCATTCAGGGTAAAGGGGCAAAAAAAGGACACGCATTTTGCAGTTCGGTTTTAAAATAAATTACAGAGAATATGACCGCGTATCGGCGCAGAAGTAGGCTGAAATATCATGTAAAGAAGCGGACAGTCTATAAGGAAGCGTATTACAGGCACAGTGCAGGGAGCAATGCGCGAGAAGGCGATAAACTCAAACATTCCTCAAGCGTAAAAAGAAATCCGCATGGATAATTGTTGACTTACCTTGTGTCCAAGAAAAGGGAAATATCTTCACATTGGTCATATGCAGCCTGTAAATGGTTATCTCCCTTTCCTACGACTCGGTGCTCCCTAAGATTTTCTTTCCTCTGCCTCAACTGAGCAGGAGCACTCCTCGGCTCCCGCTATTATTTTCACTAAAATATATGAAAATTTATGCAAATGAAAATCAGCACTAACTGTTCGTCTCTTGTTATACTTGGGGATGATTTTTTTTCCTCTCCCCCCTTTCTTTCTTTCTTTTTTTTTTTTTTTTTGCATACAAAATAAATGAACTCCCCCAGCAGGGAACTTGGGGACCTTTTATAATAAGCAAATAAATAATAAACACATCATATATCAGAGAGGAGTGTTTTTTATCGCTTGCATGGAGATTTCGGGGAGAATTTCTGAAATGCCTTTTGACTCTCCTTTTATATATATATATTCTGTCTTTTTTCCATTTTGAGGGGTTATCTCGTGTAAGGAGCCCTCTTCTCTGCATACGTAGCCTACCCTTGGTGTCACGTTCCTGCTGGCCGCCTGAGACGCCCTTTCAAAGCGTGCAGTGCGGATTGAACAGCAGTAATTTAGACCGAAATCCTCACTGTATATTAATGAATAGAGGGCCCCATGGTTCTGGACCTTAGCCTGCCTATTCAATGTAAACAAATCCACGAGGCTCCTTCGGTTTTGAGCCCAATCCAAATTAAATCTACTGGGATGAGAAGAAGGAAGGGGAGGGGGGCGGCACTGGCATGGAGAACACAACTACTCCACTGCCTCATATTTGCCCTGAAATCCCTTTTGCAATAAAATCTTTGCGTCATCTTTGATTTGGGGAGCTTATGGGGGAGTGTTTGGGGTTAACGCACGACATGTAGTTCTAACCTATGTACAAAATACAGTTAATCCTGTCAGAAAATCACCTGCCACAGGCCTTGTTTTAGCCAGGTGGATTCAACAGGCTGCAGACACCTTGAACTCAACTAATGGGTGCAGTGGGACCTATATATCTGGCACTTATTGCCACCCATGGGTGCGTCCATAGGCGCAGGGGTCCCACGCACTAACAAAGGCCCCATTCATCTCCGCGGTTATGTGGTCATCTTGAGGGCTGGTGCGCATTTTAAGGGCTATATCGATAGATGTTTCTTCTTCTTCTTCTTCTTCTTCTTCTTCTTCTTCTTCTTCTTCTTAAACAGACGTTTCCAGCGCCGCCACCCTGCACGCACAAATCCCCCAAGGACTGCTCAATTTGCCCTTGTTTTGGTTGCCACTTTCTCTTTCCCTGTGCTTCAGTGAGGTTGCCTGTGCGCGGCGTTTCCGCATGGAAGCATCCCCGCAACCTTTGTGCGTTAACTCCTGAGCAGCCGAGGCGCATGGGGCTGCACATAGGCTCGCGGCTGCAGTGCCTTTTCTGCACTCAAATCATCACACACACACACACACACACACACACACACCCCTCCCTTCTCTCTGTTATGTTTTACATACATGTGCTGCTCTGAGATGTAGGGTGCAGTGTCATGGTTTTTCTATTAACAAGCATGAGCCATGAAAGAGATTTTTTTTTTTGACTTTTATATGCTCATAAACAATTACCTTGAGCTGGTAAATTTCGCCAAAGCAGTTTTGAAATGCTAATCTAACCATTTTAACAGACAAGGCACGTCATGTAGCCATGTAGGTTAATATAACAAGATAAAGCATGTACCATTTAGTATCCTACATTTTTTAAATTATTATTCATTAAGTCCTTCCTGTATTTTTCATGGGTGGCCCAGAGGGAATTAAACCCCTAACCGTGGCAGTATGGATGCCTTATTCTATTACACAATCAGGTCAGGCTACCAGATAATTATAATTGTTACCAATAGATCTTATAATGTCAGATGCGGCGTGCAGGTTTTGAATCAACTCTTGAGCCTTGCATTAGTCCTGGATATGTGTTTGTAACAAGAATAACAGAAGATACAACTACCTAAATACAGTTTGCACGCTTTTTTATTCACTACATAGAGATGATCCATCTATCTGAGCTGACATCTTGATAACATGCGTTTATATTAAAATGTATCATTTCAAACAGGTGTGTTTCTATATAAATATAAGGGGAAACATGTATTAAAGCTTTTCTGGAAAGAATAAGTTTAATATGATGGTGGTTTGACTCATGATGATCACAAACTAGAGGTCACAGTTTATCGATCCTTTTTATTTACCCCCTTCACCCCTGTTTGTGTACTAATATCTCAGGACTATTTACTACCAAGTTGTGTTCCCCCGTTTTGTTTGGACTGCAATTAAAAATCAGCCAATTGGAACAGCCGGAAGGAGGGCTCGTGCGCCCGGAGCAAGGCTGGCGAGACCTGCCAATCACACCCCGGGTAACCAATCAATGGGGACGCACGGGGTAAACATCCGCGCGTCGTCTGGGTTGGAGAGGGGCGGGACTACACGGCCTGTCAGGGGGAGAGAGAGAGAGAGAGCGATATAGAGAGAGAGGTGGAGAGAGAGAACAAGCGAATGAGAGAAGAGGCTTGCAAGCAGCGCCGTACACTGTTATACTGGATTGTACTTCAACGGGAGTTTGCGGTTTGGCAGGTTTATATACATCAAAACAGAACAAAGAGATAGTCTCTACAGTGCTATAAAAGAAGAGAGAGAAAAGAATAAAGCGAGGGAGAAATCTCAGCGACTGAATTACAAAAGAACCAAGGACACTCTGCTAATGTTTTTCACATCCAAAGGGGACATAAACTGGGACTTTGTACATTGTGGAGAATTTGAAAGGCTTTTTTGTTTTTTGCGACCACCAAAAGTTTGTTTGGGACAACGCTTTTTTCCTGTATATTTTAATTTTAATGCTCACAATTTCATCCCAGTGCAAAACTTTCTGAACGGACTGCACATGGTTTCAAAGGGCTTTTGAAAACCTGGAATTTTATCGCCGATCTCCACGCACAACAGTTTGAACTAGAATGTTGTAAATACATGCGGATTTTATTCAGTTTTCTGCCACCGTTTTTGAAGCTTTTTTTGCGTTTTTACGCACGTCGATGGTATTTGCCAAAACCTACCCATACTTTTAAAGTTTGAATAATTCATGAGATACAATTTGCCTGCTCGAAAGAAGTGACTGTAAAAAGGGAGGGGGGTTATCCACAAACATATTCATAAGGGTTGACGGAATGGCCACCGCGGCTTCCAATCCTTATCTGCCCAGCAATAGCATCTTATCGTCCGGCTCCATCGTGCACTCTGACTCGGGAGGTGGCATGCAGCCGGGCAGTGCTGCGGTTACCTCGGGGTCTGGGGGCTACAGGGGAGACCCCTCAGTCAAGATGGTACAGAGTGACTTTATGCAAGGCGCAATGGCAGCGAGCAACGGGGGACACATGCTGAGCCATGCCCATCAGTGGGTGACATCCCTCCCGCACGCCGCAGCGGCCGCAGCAGCAGCCGCGGTTGCTGCAGCTGAAGCCGGATCGCCCTGGTCGTCGAGTCCCGTCGGGATGACGGGCAGCCCGCAGCAGCAGGACGTGAAAAACTCCGGCAGAGACGATCTGCACACGGGCACCGCGCTGCACCACAGGCCCCCTCACTTAGCTCCCCACCAGACTCACGCCGGGGCTTGGGGGAGCACGACTGCGGCTCACATTAACTCCATATCCGGGGGGCAGCAGCAGCAGCAGTCGCTCATCTACTCCCAGCCGGGGTTCACTGTGAACGGGATGCTGAGTCCGGGGAGCCAGAGCCTGGTGCACCCGGGCTTGGTGAGGGGGGACACCCCGGATCTCGACCACGGCAGCCACCACCACCACCATCACCACCAGCATCCGCATCACCAGCACCACGGCGGCGTCAACAGCCACGACCCGCACTCGGACGACGACACGCCGACCTCGGACGACCTGGAACAGTTCGCCAAGCAGTTCAAACAGCGGAGGATCAAACTAGGCTTTACGCAGGCGGACGTCGGCTTGGCTTTGGGCACCCTGTACGGGAACGTTTTCTCTCAGACAACCATTTGCAGATTCGAGGCTCTGCAGCTCAGCTTCAAAAACATGTGCAAGCTCAAGCCTTTGTTAAACAAGTGGCTTGAGGAGGCTGACTCGTCCACCGGCAGCCCCACCAGCATCGACAAGATCGCGGCGCAGGGGAGGAAGCGAAAGAAGCGCACATCCATCGAAGTGAGCGTCAAGGGGGCTTTGGAGAGCCACTTCCTAAAATGCCCCAAACCTTCGGCCCAGGAGATCACCAGCCTGGCGGACAACTTGCAGCTGGAGAAAGAGGTGGTTAGAGTGTGGTTTTGCAATAGGAGACAGAAGGAAAAACGGATGACGCCCCCAGGAGTGGCACAGACGCCGGAGGATGTGTACTCTCAGGTCGGCAATGTGAGTGCAGAAACACCGCCCCCCTCCATGGACTGCAAAAGAATGTTCAGTGAAACATAGAACAGCACACAAGAATATTTTATATGAAATTAAACTGATTAAAAAAGCATACAGACTATCGCCAAGATAGCCAAAATCTTTTTGATACTGTGATTGTGAGGGAATATGAATGAGACTGCAAATGTGTTATCTATTTTTCACCAGAAAAAAACAGAAAGAGAAAAAAAACAGCAAGCTTTCCCTTTTTCCTCCCAACCCCCCCTCAGAAAAACGCACCGTTAACCTTCTTCCAGGCCCTGAAATGTCTTAACCTAAAAGGTTCCTTCTGCTTTTTTCTTTCAGGGGCATTTTTTAGTAGATTACTTAAAAGATGCAAGTGAAGCGAGCGACCAGAGGGTGACAACTACAAGTTCATTCCACCAGGTAATTTTGGCGCATTAAGACACACCAAGAGGAAACCAAGTATTGTTTTTTTTTTTAAATATTTTTTCTCTTCTCCCCTTCAAACAAAATATTCCCCCCTCATTATCCTGTGTTTGATTGGAGAAACAAAGGAGCAGGCATTTTGTATATTTAGAAATGGGACTGAAGCNCCCCCCCCCCCCCCCCCGCCTCACTCTCCATGCCTAACAATAACAGAGGAGGAAAAACTGCAACAATATGAATAAGAGTGACATCCACGAAGCTTCCATCATGATTTCCAGCAATGCTATTTTTTTCTGAGGTGGACTGCATGGTTTCATTCACACACACACGCGGAGGATTAGGGATATTCTTTTTCACGTTGAGGCCCTCTCATGAGCCCAGAAAGAAAAGACAACCAGGACCAGGACTGTCCCCGCCTGATCTCAAAGATCACCTTCTTTTTTTTTTTTTTTGTTTTTTAATTATTATTTAATGGACTTTGACACCGTGAGTGGATTTTTCTCCTGTTTTTTCAACAAATAGAGCATAAGACATTTGAAAAGACTTCAACTGCACTTATTTGAGAAAAAAAAAATCTGAAAATCTGTTGCCAAGTGTGACTGAGTGGGTGCTGTGGATATACTATTAATGCTGCCCTTTCTAAGCAGTGTTCTTTGGTAGGTTTTAATAAACAAAACTCTGTAAAGCCGGCAATATAGATCACTAGATCAGATACTGATCTGAGTTATTTACTTTATATTTTTCATCAGAATTACTTGTTTTAATATTTTATTCGGAATACATATGAATTATTCCAAACGGTAATTTATTTTTCCCCCAGGAACTTGTGTAAGATGCTTTCCCCTTTTTTTTTCTTGTTTTGTTTCAATAATTTTTTTTTGTCCTTATATTTTTTGTTGTTGCCCTTATTTGTTTAATTTTGTACTATCGTTTCTAAAGGAGCACAAATCATCATAAGCTGACATTGACCGTTGTTAGGTAATAAGGGTACATTTTTGATGTGATAATTTGATTGTAATTTAATTTCAGTAGTGGTTCCGTACGAGCTGATTGAGACACAATAAATTTGTTAGAATGAAATGCAATCATCTTGTGTTTTGAAATTTATATTCTTATCGCATTCTGGGCTGTTTTTTATTTATTTTTGCTGTGTTTTTTTATGGAAGGGGAATTACCCTGTGTGCTATTTTTTTGCATGCACAGCAGCAGAAGCTAATGAAGAAAATGGTGGACTATTTTGTCCCAGATGAAGCAAGCGAGCTAATAATAACCTCCTTTAGAATAATGCAGAACAAGGGCTCTTTGCTCTATTTAATACGCGATTTAAAACTAAAAAAGGGGATTTATTTATTTACTAAAATATAAAAAAGACAAGTTGGCGTACTAATATAGAATTCAACGTGGTAAGAGCTAGTGAGTTATTGTCTAAGCTTAAATAAATGTCCACCAGCGTTGTTATCATCATGCCATAACTGTGGATTACCATTTAAATGAAACATCGCGGTCAGTAGCAGGCCTGCATAATGGCTCGCCTGTTTGTTTACATGTGCTGCCTCTTGAGGCCTTGGGCAAAAAGCAGGAGCCCTAACCTCAGCCTGCAGGGTGGGAAGGAGGCTGAATTTGTATTTTGTGTCTTAAAAAAAAAGAAAGAGAGAGAGAGAGAGCTTGGGGAATTCTTAGAGAAAGAAAATGCAAACGGATAAGAGACGTCCATGTTGTGGGAGTTGAGCGTCCCAATGTCCTGGCTGCATGTTATGTAATGTTTACGTTGCAGCTGATACTCCAGATACTGCATCACATAACACTGATAGAATTATTAGCCTGCTTTATGGGCGCCTGGTTAATGCGCTCGTGAGTGATGCCAATGCAACAACAAACAAAAAAAAACTGTAATCTGCAAAATATTTGATTAACTTTCCCCAAAATGGCCAAATTGAATTTATCGCTGGCTGCTAAGATTAGGCTGTGAGTGAGTGCAACACAAGACTGCTTCATAACTGCACCCACATTCAAATACACCTCGAAGCGACACAGCTCGGCCAGGTGTGTTTCCCAGGTATAGGCTGCAGAGAGAGAGAGGGGCCATAACTCGGTGAGCTGACATGCTGTTTTAGGATGCGGGGCACTGGGTCACCGAGCTTATCGATTGTGCCTGTCCAGAGCTGAGCAGCCCACAGGCTCAGCCTCCCCACTGCTACAGTTTAGTGAGGACGAAGCAGCGGAGTGCTGATTGACGTGTCGGAGTGGCGCAGATTAATATCAGGGTTGTTGTTTCAGGACTTTTGACTGGCTCAGAGCGGCACAGGTGCAGGACAAAAATAATATTCCTGTAAAGAGGCTTGTGTGAGTGTATGGTGACATTGTGTCTTGTTTTATTCCTATAATATTTTTATATGATGTAGCCAATACTTTAGCTGTGGTATAGGCAGTGTTGTCATTTTATTTTTGGATTTTAACAACAGGACTATTTTTCGTCACGGCTGCAAGAGGCAAATGTGTTTCAAACTTTTTCTTCTTTTTTTTCTTGAGTTGTCTCTCCCTCGCCTATTCAGCAAAACTCAACAAAACGTGTCCCCTCGCTGCAGGATTTGAATTTCGCGGATGATTTCCCATACTAGTTGCTTAGCAACTGAATTCAATGATATAGAGAAGTGGGCATCATTTTTCTTTGTCTCCATTAGTATAAGTGGCAGCAGCAGAGAGACACGCTATACGTGCAGTGCTCAAAACTTTTAGATTTGGTCTTTTATTTACAAGTGTGTTAAAGGCATTTGCAGGCACATGTGGCGTTTGAAAATGTTAGTATTTAAAGGAAATTTAAGACAGATTAACAACATAAGGTTTTCATTTAATTGTATTCAATCTAAAATGAAATATTTGGCGCGTGCTTATAGAACAAGTAAGACAGGATAATAATAAGCCTTTTCAAAATAAAGCACGTGTGCAGCGAGGCTCTACTCTGGCCTGATATTGCCCACCTATGCACTTGCTCATTATGCATGCAGCTCCTGTGCTCCTCTCTATAAAATCCAATGCAAAGTCACATGACGTGCTCAGATAAGCACCTTCGCCACCGAGAGGAACACTTCTGCTGCCCTAAGTTGACTAGAACAAATCCCGCACGGCAGACCTGTGCGTTTACATTGTGGATCCCGCAAAAAAAAAAAAAAACTTTCAGAGCAGCCAGCAGCTCGCATGGCTTGTGCAGAAATATCCCAAATCGAGTGAGAGATTTCACCACAAAAAAAAAAAAGAGTTTCAAATCTCATAATGGGTTTTGGTGCGCCTATTCTCCAACAGCTTTGCCTTTTTTCATGGGTCTTCAAAACCGTGTTGGTAGCAGCAAGGGCGTGCGTGTGTACGGCTGTGTGTGTGTGTGCGTGCGTGCGTGTGCGTGCACCGGTACGTTCAGGCCCTAGGAGCACTTTCCCTTCCCTGCTATTGATTTAGGACGCCAGTAGCCCAACAGGCTCGTCGCGCCCATTCGCACTAATTAAAGCTGCTCGTTGTCACACCACTCTGCTCTTTAAAGCAAGACTTCAGCAGGGGAAGCGGAGGGATTTGTCCCATAAAAACCAAACTTTGAATGCCTAATTATTATGAATATGTCATGTGGCTGTCAACAAACCAGCGGCCCTTCAATCAGTCACTGACACTGACACGTTGTAACCATATAAATCTAATAAAATAATTACACAAATTTATATTTTATACATCCTCCTGAGCAAATAATACTCTTATAATAAAAATATATGTCTTTTACACTGTAACGTTTACACTGTGGCATATGATGATAGCTTTAGGCCCAACTTAAGTGTATTTAAATTTGAAACTTTTACATACATTGCTTTGTAGAGATTGTTGTATGGTTGTAAATATCATGTAATATGTTTTATTATAAGGCTGCACCTTCAGAGTTGCATTTTCTTATGCGACACACACACTTTAGTTCACTTTTTAATTATATATATACGTTAGCACGCTTTTAATTATATTTATTATGTGTGTATATGGTTTTTTTGAAGGTTAAACTTAAATACAGGCTGTTTATACTCTTAATAAAGTATAATAGACTCCTTTTAGATACACGCTTGTACCATATCATATACTCAGTTTTTAGGTGCAGTCGTGATCCACTGTGTCACTTGTGTCGGCTAAACCCTGTGTGGTGTCAGGCTCATTCTAACCTGGTGAAAAATGTGCATATACACAATGGTCCCCCCCATACTGTATTTACTCCACGTGTCGAGCGCATGAATATGGATTATTCTGAGCTGTTCTCCACAGGGAGCCTTCCTCTTCCGAGTCCACATGGATTTATCTCTGCTGCAGGAAAGAAAAAAAGACGCTCAGAAAATATCCCTCTGTCTGGTTGACTTTTGATCATAATTATTACTGTTATTTTACAGTAAGTGTGGTGGCTTATTTCTTTGATTCGTGCCATATTTGTCTAGTTATCATCGTGGCAACTCCAGCAAATTTCACTTTTGTAAGTTTATTCCGCCTCTGTTTTCATTATTATTATTATTATTATCGTGTTTATTGGTTTAATTTAGGATTTTATTTAATTTATTTAATTTTGTTATTTTTGTTGGCACATGTTGGAGTTAGTGCATATATACATAAAATGGCCATTTATCTGTGTTAAACTTGTGCAGCCGCACCAGTAATTCATTATTACTATTATTATGTAGGTTTATATATAAATATAGGAGACGACATTTACGGGACACTTGTTCTCTTTCGACATCGGAATATAAAAAGAACTTTAAAATTTAGGACAGCATCTAAACAAAAGACCACAACAGGCCTACATGTAAATAGAGCTTACCAAGTCTCTATTCGTTTTAATGGCAGCAGCAGGAGAAGAAGAAGAAGAAGAAGAAGAAGAAGAGGGGAGAAAGAAGAGAAGGACGTTTTAAAATATGACGTGACTCTCGGGGGTTTCCTCTCTATAAATTGTGAAGGTCATGGTTTGTGAGCAGGCAGGATGGATAGGTAGAGGAGGGGTGAATGGAGTCTGAAGGCAGCTCAGCCACACAGAGGTAATGTACTTCAGCATCTCATCTGCCTGGGTGCATTTCAAAAGCACAAGAAGCCGCGGTGCAGTCTAATGTTTGTTTCCCCCCTCTCTCCAAATGCGAATTTAACGCCTTTAATTCAGCAACACCAGTGTGTTTTGTTCGATTTAATTTGCAACTGAAACACATTTAGAACTGTCAAACAGTCCCACATTCTTGTATTACAGATATCGCTCATGTTCTATTTAGATATTTATTCTCAAGTGAGAATAAACCTTTAAACTTTACCTCCAAAAATCACATTTTAGCCTTTAAACTGCGCCCAAAAAGAGGGAAAATAATACTTCTAATATTCCTATAGGAGCTTATGTTAGTTGCTTTCATTATGTTCTGGTTTTGGTTTAATGTTTTTAGTTGTAGTGGCGTCTCACCCTATAATATTACTATAATATTCTTATACTTTTCCTATTATAATCCAATAGGTGCGTTGTGAGTATAACTTAATATTATCTAAACTATAAACTATAACATAGTAATATACGAAATGTCTGTATAAAATATCACTATAATATTGCTTTTTGGAAGTTTCTGAGTTTATAGTGGCTTTATACAATATCTTGGTACTATGATAGGCTACTATTGGATCTTTATAAGCGCCTAATTGCATTTTTTCCTTTCCGAATGCGCAGACTGTAGTTACCTACTAAGTTGTCTTCTCTAAGGGAAGTTTTTTGGCCGGAGAAATAATCCCGGTTGGGTCTCTGCTATAGGTCAGTCCCCAGCCCACACACACCCCTGGCTGGCTGCACGGATTAAATAAAAAAACTGGAATAAAATAAATCAGGTATGGTACATGATTATTTGTGTATTGGATATTTTGTCACCAGCTTGCGTGCAGTTTAGCTCGGTCACTAATTTGTCTCAGTCGTGTTAAAATCCATCTTTGAGGGAGACTGTGTGTCTTTTTGGAGGAAAAGTTGCAACAGTAGGCCTAATACACACACTGAGACACTGATGCTACTTTTCCATAGTTGCCTACAAGGATGTCGACATTTTATTATTTGCTACTTACAGATGACTCTTCATCTTCTCATCAATGAGTTGCTCAAAAACTAGTTTGGTCTATTATTTGTTTGTTGCAATCACAAAAGAAACAGCTTTAAATAGCAGAATCACGTGAGTAAAATCATTTAGATTTTAAATTCAAATGTTCTTCTGTCATTAAAATCAAACCAATTAAAATAATAATTCCTATGAATATTATTCACACAATGAAATACTCCATTCTGGTACTGATATAATCCAGGCATATTCAAGTGCAGAGGGGTGACGCGCTCCTCTGCAGCTTCCCTGACCTTACAGCGCCACCCAGTGGCCGTTTGGGCTGGCTCCACTATTCCAACGCTCCCTTCATTATCTCCACTGGAATCAACAGCCTTAATCAAAGTTAATCAATGAAGATGACATTTTGATGTAGTTTGGATTATGATGACTTAGGTTTTGCAAAGGTTTGTAGCCACTTTACATGTTTATTTTTAAGGCACGGTGTGTCATTTTAAGGCCTGTGTGCAGAAATCTACAGGAAGTCTGTTTGAAAAATATTTGGTCCTGAATGGAAGATGAAAATGTAGTTTCATTAATTTATATGAAAGTCTGTTTAGCCTGCTGTAATTTAAAACTGCATTGTTACACTTTTGTTCAACAGTGCAGACAATATTAGACATGGAGTTGTGGGTGAATAGCATGACTTATGTATTTTTATATATTCATATTTCAGTTGTTGTTCAGTTCCATACATATCTGTCTGTCTGTCTGTCTGTCTTGTTGCTGTAGGTGGCTCAGGCAGGAGGACATGCAAATTCTGCTCTAAGTGAGGTCAAGTCTTGCCAAGTTGTTCTTGTATATGTGCTTTGGAGAAACCTCCATAACATTGGTTATTTCCACATGAAAATCACGTATCTCCAAATTTGGTGATTTTGAACTGACGGACTGAGTGTTCCTTTATGGGTTGAGAAAATTCTCCCACTATTGCCATAAAGCTGTTTTCCTTAGCTTATGACAAGTTGACATTATGGAGTTACATGGTTTTCCCAGCACAGCGACGTCATGCTTGGCTCACACTTCTCATACACACTATTTTTGAAGTTGTGCTACCACCTTAATTGGTTTCCTGCAGAACTCTGTTGTGCAACTTTTCTGTTTTTGTGCGTTTTTTGTCTAAAATTCAGTTTCATTCACTCTCATACATCTCAGCCAGTCAATCCGCCGGGGTTAAACACATGCTCCACCCTCCACTGATGATCTCCCCATAAAAGACGGCCGGCCTTGCTTTATTGGTTGCCATGGGAACCAGGAAGCTAGTTAGTGATCTTTCACATCTTCTCCTGTTGTTCATTTGTGTGACATGAGAGACAGCTTTTCAATCGGTGCACATGTGTTTGGAAAGCATTGTACAAAAGCTGCGATACTGTTTGAGGATTATTGCGAGTGAGCCGGCTTTGTTGATGCTGATGGTATCCATAATCACTCCCATGGGTGTCATTGCTATAAGGGAGCATCTTGTCAAGTCTTACATGCTATATTTCAGTTGTAGAGGAAGGAAGTATGTCATTTAATTAGGTAAAAGTAGAAAAAATAGAGTCTTGCAATCAAACATTAAGTAAAAATATTAGGGACAAATATATCAAAAGTGAAAGCATCAAATTATTAAGTTTCTATAGAAACTGAACTGTAGATTAAGTATTTTCAGATTAGGAATTCCAGTTGAAAGAAATTGAAAGATTGTGTTGACTCAACTAGAGAATTCTATAGGACCTGAATTGTGAATAAATTAGATAAACTCAAGGATTTAAGTACAACTGAATTAATATCAAGTTAATTTGACTAGAAAAGTTTATTTGTTTTGAATCATTACAAAATGACCTCAACTTGTCTTCTCAAGTTTGACCAACTTAAAATTTTAAGGCAGCCCGGACACTAACTCCTTTAAGTTAAAACAAATAGTTTTTAATTAATCTGAGTAGTTTGTACATGTACTCCTTTTTTCTTGACTTGAATTTGGCAATATGTCACATTTTTTAGATACACTTTAAAATCACTTCTGTAATGCAGCAATTTGTAGGTATCAGAGTTTGACATTTCCTTTAGAAATGCAGTGAAAGAAAAGATGCATTAAATGAATAATATTTTCACAGAGGCTTTCTCAGGACCTAGTGGCATGTCTCCATAAAGTTATCTTTTAACAAATTGCCTAGTGAGAGTAAGTGCAGCCTGTGATGTAAAACTTCTTGGTCCCTACCCATAATCCCCCTCAACCGAGAATTGAACCCAGCTCCGCTCTGCATCCAGCCGTGGCCCGCATCTTCGCAGCGAGAGCTCGGCTGCTTCCAAAAGCCTCGTGTCAAAAAGCTGGTCAGCATTTCAAAGGACTCCGAAACATTCGCGGAAACTGATGCCCACAGCCGTCCGACAAGCCGGTGCCAACAATCGCTGCTTGTGTTGGCTCCTAGAACGATCGTACAGAGAGAGAAGGATTCAGAAGTTGCCAAGTAATGACTTGGTAACCTCGAAAAGCAGAAAAAGGAGAAACGATTCTCCAAAGACGTGCCAGGACTTTCTGCTTGTGAGCACAAACTTCACATGGAGGATGACTTCTTTGCTAAACAGAGATAGATTCGGAGGCAGATGTTTTTGTAGTTTAGGCTTTGAGGTAATTCTTTTGAGGACATTTTGCTCATGAGTTAAGTTTAATTTCAGGACAGTCACATTTTGAAATCACCTAACTGAGAACAGTAAGATCTGTATCTGTTTTGGCTTTCTGGGATAGTTGACAAATCCTTCCGAATTCACATTAAAGCATATACGTGTGAATATGAATGTACATCAGTGTGTCTATCTGTGCCTCATTGAGTGCCTGCATGTTGGATTTTGTTCTTCTGTGTGTGTGTGTGTGTGTGTGTGTGTGCCCTGTCCTATCCCAGCGAGCATCCCGGGTGGTGACGGATCTCAGCAGCAGACGGATCGATGGTCGGGGACAGAGGCAGGGGTCGGTCGGTCCTCAGGGGTCCGCCGGTGACATCTCCTGCTGCAGCTCGCCGGCCAGCCGCCAGCTCGGGTCAGCTATCCCAGCAGGCCGTCCTCTCTGGCAGCAGTTACCAAGGTGACAGCATGTCAGCGCAGTCCCCGTAGCGCCGCTGAAGGCGGGAGGGTGAGGTGGAGGGGAGCGAGCAGGGAGCCCGATGCATCACCAGCTCTGATGGGTTTGTCAATACTGCTTAGATCCAGGGGGAGCCGGGCCCGCCGTGACACACAGTGGGCCCCTCCAGAGAGCTAGCACACACATACACACCCTTACCTGCTAACACACACAAAACATATCTAAAAAAACAGCATGTACAAAAATAAACATCCACATGTGCATACAATATGTGCAATATGTGCAGTTACACACACATAGCAGGATACACCAATACATTTTGAATTGTGGCCTTAATTTCATACATACATACAACATACAAGAAAGACATGAAATCACATGCATTTGCTCACAATCATAAGGGGACACATGCACACACAAACACAAACTCGTTTTTGTCATATAGGAGGACATTGTAGTGACTTACAGTCATTAGCTTGAGACTTAACTTAACCTTAACTATAACCACTACATGTCTAACCTCAACCCTAACCAATAAATAAGTCTTAGCACTAGAATTTAATGGTTTACCTTGCTTTTTGGCCCTTAATGGGCAATGAGTCCCCATTATGTGATCTTGTGTGAACAGATTCCCTATGATTAATACAAGTACCCCTGCAAACACAGATATATTGTATAATACGTCCCCATAAACATTCACATAGGCTTACTGCATGTGCAACATACTGTATGTATGTTGGCTTAGAAACACACACTATATACTATAAAACCCACGTACACACCCAAATATTGTGTTGTGGTCTTATTTACATGCTTATCAACATGCTCAAATATTAGCACAAAAATACAAGAAAGAACTTGTCATTCACGCATTGCATCATCATCAGTTTTCTGTTAGCATGTTGGTTTCTCATATACTAACTGCAAAAAGTATACTACAGTACAGTATACTATAAAGATTATTGTATGTACACATACGTAGTATAGGATGCAGTACGGAATTGGGACACAGCTCATGTCTTAACCCTGAAATTTAATGGTTGACCTTGTGGGGACCTGGGTTTAGTATGTTGACAGATTTGGATTTTTGTCCCCACAATGTGATAAATAGAGGCACACCTGCAAACACACATTGGCAAGCACATAAACATCCCCATAGGCATACTGCATGTGTATTTTGGCTTAGATAGATGGCCCACATAGCAGAATACACACAAATATTCTGTTAGGGTCTTATTTACACATCGACATTTGAGCAAAGGGAAGAGAAAAAAAAAAACACATGAAAGCACAGTCTCTCATTAGCATGAACAGACACACATAGCCATACACTCCTGGCAGACTGATTGTTTGAGGAGAACTGCATGGATGCGTGGATTAAGCTGTTGGTGCAGGAGTTGAGAGCGAGCTGGCAGATAAAAATGACTGTACTGTGTGCTGCAGGACCGGAGAGGAAGGAGAGAGAGAGAGAGAGAGAGAGAGAGAGAGAGAGAGAGAGAGAGGTGAAGGAAGAGAAAGCACGCTTGGGCCGTCTGACTCTGTATCTCATTAACCAAAGCGAGAGGGGGGATTGGAAAAGCAGCATCAGCCACGTTTGGCTCAGAGGGGCTTGCAGTGTAACCATTTCTAGGCTGTGGATTTAATAGATTACTAATGATCGGCCACAGGTATTTCCAAGTTAGACATTAGAGGCGGATGCCCAAAATGAGATCATTTGCTAATCCGTACATTTCCACCTCTGCAATTCTTGAAACCCACTTTGATATGTGAATAAGAGGAAGGTATACAAGTTTGGATTCAAAGCACTTAGTGTTGGGCTGTATGGGGGAAATAAAGGTTTACAGCTAATCTCGTGCTGCTATCTCGGTGTGGCCAGGTGTTGTAGGTACAGAAGGAAGAAGGTGTGAGGATATACGGAGCACTCGTGATTCCTCGTAGGCTCTATATGCAATCTGACCAATCCTCTTAGCAGGAGAGAGTTGAGCTAGGCCCTCCCCAGAGAAGTCTCTTTTTCATTCAACCTATTATGTCAATGTTTAATGCCTAAGGAGGGAGAGGAGAGAGGCAAAAAACATTATGACTGTAGCCTTGGCAGAGCTTATTTGCAACTAATACCAGAGTGCAGAACTGTTACTGTCAATTTCTCACGGTTGTTTTGAAGCCACAGCAGCGTCTGCATCTGCTGCGATTTCCCCCTCCTTCCACAGCAAATGCGAGCTTTATGGCGAAGTGAAAATGCCTGATTCTGACTTAAACAATTTCATGTGCTAAATGCTCATCTCTGCGGCGACGGAACGCAACTTACACATTAGCAAACACGGAGGTTGCTTGCACTCAAACACGGGCGCCATTCGAATGGCTTCCGCTGTCGTTTAAAAGCTTTGCTCGCTGAAATAAAAGTAATTAATTGGTGTTATACACCAAGGACATAATTATCTTTTCCAGTAACTGGCACATATTTAATTACCAGTAATTGTTCCCCGAGCCTTGTTCAAAAGTGTTGCGCGCCAGACAGTTCTGATATATTATACACTAATCCTGCACTTGATACTCAGTCAATTAGGAAATGTGTGTCAAAGAGCAATCATGTAAACAGCATTGTGGAACACACACATCCTTCTGAGATGCCTATGTGGGCCTTTGTTGGTATCTTCACACACACACACACACACACACACACATCTGTCTCACTGCTCTGCACTTTGTTTTCCCCCTAAGGGTACAAATCCCCTACCTATCCCATTCCTTCCCAAGGTGTTAATGCCTGCCAGATTGGAGGAAAGTAATTTGAGATCATTTCGCAACAAAGGCCGCAGATACTGATTAACACGGGGCCTACTTTCTAGCCAAGTGGCGTGGTCCCATTTAAAAAGCATCAGGAGCTAAATTTACTCCCCTGTGCCTTGGGCTGTGTGGGGCCAGAGGCTGCAGTGGGGCCCTTGAACATGAGAACAGGGTTTAATAAGTAAACAGGAGAGGCAGAGAACAGTGCTTCTGATCAGGGCTTATTTGCCCAGCCGAGCCCCTGGTACGCGCTACTAGCTGATTAGCCCTGCCGATTGTACCTTGTAATTGCAGTGCCTTGACCCCCTCTAGGCAAATATTAGATTTTAGTGGTTTAACCTTTCCAGTCGTCAGAGCGGGGTAAATTGCCCAACCAGATGTTAAGGAGCCCAGCGGTAGTCCGCAGCCCTTCTGATCAGCAGGGAAAAAAGCTCGCAGATTGAACCTTTTCTTTTTAATATTGTCTCAATTTCCTCTGGCCTTTCAAGCTGATTTTTCGCAGCGGTTTCCTTCCCCAAGAAACGCTCATACTCTGATCCTTATCCCCTCCGCTGATGTCAGGTTACAAGTGAGACATATTATTTCAAATCAGTGCAGTCCCAGTCATTAGCAGGGGACAAATGATCAATGAAAAGATCAATGGTAGATATTAACCTAGCAAGCAGTCCCTCAGTTCAATCACTCCAGCAATTTGTCACCTGGTGAGGTGCAACACATCCACTCTAACAGGTCTTTTCCCAAATGCTATGGGAGGAAAAAATGCTACATTTTTACATATAAGAGTCCGGTGACTCACTACACTTAAAATGCATCAAATGTTTTTGCAGTTGCTCATTGTGCAAAAATAGATTTGAATGTCTCGCAACTGCGAGGTACTATTATTATTAGATTCCTTTCCTCATCTAAAATTATTACATTTAAACCAAAATAGTCCGCGGTTACATTTTGGTTGCAACCACTTTCTCCAAAAAATGAACAGTGAAATTCATTATATCCTTTAGTCGTCCAACACAGCACAGAGGGAAGATTCCCCCTGTAAGTATGCTACGCTGCAGCGGATAGAGAACAACAAATTGCAGGCAAAGCAACAGGGTGTAGATGTCGTCAAGCTGCCTCACATTCCAGCTCTGAGCCGAACGCGAGGTCAAACGAGCAGCAATTATACAATCCCGTTCCTCGGATAAAAAGCATTATTTTCCGCCAAATCCCTCTCTGTAATAGGGCAGTGATTGATGTACAACTGCATGCGAGAGCTCGCTCGAAGCGTCCGTCCAGACGAAATGGAAACAATATGAAAACATTCTCTGAAGGATGGAATTTCCCCCCGACTTTTTAGATCCAGCCCGGCATTTAAAAAATTCACCCAGATATGTAAATCTCCTTCTACCGCAAGCCGAACAGCTGCGACTGGTTTCGATCATTCTTTGCAAACCCGTAGGTGTCTGTGCAGCCAAAACAGAAATTCGAGGAGGTCACAGACACAGCTGGACAAATGAACAAAAACCTCTATCCCTGCTTTACAATATAACCTTCTAATTTATAATCTTATATGTGGAATACCCTTAGAACTTTGTGCCTGTTCCCATGGGTGCTTCCTGTGTATTTATGCTTTCACACATGCTTGTTTGAGTCTGTGGGCCTTTAGGGAACCCCCGCCGCCTGGAGAGTGCACCTTTTTTTTGCAGACTAAGACCATTATGGGAAACACTTTTGGACACGACAGGACGGGACGAGGATGGTGAGGGGGTGGCGGAAGTTTTTCTTGGGTCATTCCCAGCCATTTCCAGAGATCTCGGGTTTCTCCCCATCCAGTTTCGGATCCAGATCCTCTTCCTCCCCCAACAGACCGGGCAGGGCCCGGCAGTCGGGTCTCCAGGCCCCCTTTCACCCCACATGTAATAGTTTCCTTCCTCCCCGAGCCTCTCACCTGAAAAAAGAGTCGGATGGAAGACTGGGAGGAAAATAGTCATCTTTTCATCCCAGAGATGGACTGAAGTAACCCTTCAGCTGGAGAGGAAACCCAATACTGCCTCCAGCTCGCTGTCTGAGAGGACAGAAAGGAGAGGGCATGGGGAAAAGGGGGGTAACCAAAGTGGTTCCATGTGAGAGATGGAAGTGTAGTCTGGGAAAGACGACGATTGACACCCTGAACACCCCTCCCTTTTACTCCCCCTCCTTCCCGACGCAAACCACCTTACAGAGTCCCATCCTCTGGTCTGGACATGGTGAACATGGGCCCGATCACTCCATTCTGTTCTGTCCATATGCTGCTGTATATGCTTGAGAACCTATTAGGTTCCTGATGATCTTTCAGCCCCTTTCACATCTAAACTACACACTCTTTAAACCTCAAATTTGAAGCCAACATGGACTTGTGTGGAAATTTGAACAACTACAATTCTATTACAAATGCGCCAATCTGCTGAAGAAGATATGATCAAAAGCTCCAGAAGTACTATTGAACCATTTTTGATGAAGAATTTCAATGTCAGCTTTCTAAAGCAGAAAAGTGGTTTAAGTGCTCAGAAAAATGGAAATTTGTAAAAATGTATGTACAGTTTCTATGACAACATAGGCAAACCTTACCTGCTGAGGACAATAGTGTAATACAATCAAAAGCTCCAGAACTGCTACTAAATGGACCTTGTGGTTGAGAATGTTTTGTCAAATATTAGTACAGTTTTTCTCAACTGCTCTGTTTATTTCCTTTTTTAAAGATGGGCCAACTTATTATGATACTTTGACTGCACCAAAACTGTATATTGTGTTTATTATCTGTCTATTTGTATTTGTATTTTATTTCATTTTACTTATTTTATTTTCCTGTTTGTTTTGTTTTAAAATGATGTTAAATGAACTTCTTTGGCTAATTTAAAGCACTTTAAATTGCCTTTGTGTTTTCTATTCTGTGTTTTGTCTTCCTTTATGTCCTTTTCATCTGCCCTGTTCTATTCTGCTCTTCTTTTTCTTTTCTGCACTGTGCTAGCTTATTTCTTTCCGGCCTTTGCTGTTTCTGCACTATCCTGATCTCTTACGTGATCTTTCTTTTGTTTCCTCTATTTATGTCTTATTCAGTTGTGTCAGTGTCACTTCTGTACTGCTCACTTTGCTCTCTGAATTATATTCTATTTATTTGCATGGTGTGCTGCTCTATCTAATTCTGTGCTCCTTACTATTCAAGACTGTGCAATTCTATTAGATTCAGTCACAGTCAACTCTGCTCTATTCTACCTGACTGTTTTCTGTTTGAATGTGAAACCCTCTCAGGCTGCAACAGAAGCAGCAGCAGCAGCAGCTCCAGTCTGTTCAGGTAGATTTCTTCCCTGTGGAGCCGCTCTGAGGATGAGACCTAATATCTGCAGACATCTATGGCCATCGCCCAATCTGTTGCACGCTCCATTCATTTCACGCACTGCCAGAAGTGCTTTGTAATTATCCTGATATTGATGAAGGCTGATTCCAGCAGGTAATCGCTGGCAGTTCAGCTGTTTTTACGCATCTCAGCAAAATGTCTTTATCCATTACCAGTGGCAAATTAATTTCTACTCAATGACCATACTTGTTGATAATCTACAAATTGGTGTGTGTGTGTGTGTGTGTGTGTGTGTGTGTGTGTGTGTGTGTGTGTGAGAAGGGGGATGAGAAATCCCTGACAGAGCTCTGAACCATAGTATATAACTTGGTTTACCTCACACAGAGATAACTCTGGGTGTTGACACTGCACAGTGGACCGTAGCACACTGCTGCATGTGCTTCAGTGTTACTGTATGTGCATATACTGTTTATTGATAGTAGTAGTGGCAGCACTTTATATATTAGTAACGGCCTAGCAGCAGTAGAAGTTGTAAAAATTATAGTGTAATTACACTAATAGTAGCAGTATATTAGTAATACAAAGTAATACCAAAATTCAGAGAGGGAATAGGAAAAGGAATGGGAATGAAAATGGATTTAGAGCTATGAATTGGAATGAGAAAAAGGAAGGAAATCGGAATAAGAAAAAGAAATGGAATAGACATTGTAATGGAACAGGAATAGGAATATAAATTGGAATAGGAATAAGAATACAAATGGGAATGATAATATGGATGGGGAATAAAATGTAAAAGAAATGGTAGGAGAGAGAAAAATAAGAATAGAATAAAATAGTATGGGTATGAAAATGGAAATAGGGGTAGAAATGAGAATAGGAATGAGAATAGAAATATGAATTGGCATTGCAATACAAATGGGAACATGAATAGAAATAAGAACAATAATAGATTTGGGAATGTGAATGAAAATAGAATTAGAAATGGGAATAGAAACATGAATTGGAATAACAATAGAAATGGGGATATAAATAGAAGTAATTATATAAATGAGAATAGGAATGTGAAAGGAATGGAAATGATAATAGGAATAGGAATGGGAATATAAATATGAATGGGAATAGATGGGATTAGAAAAGACAATGAGAATAGAAATATGAATAAGAATAACAACAGAAATGGGATGAATAGGAATATCAACGGGGATGTAAATGATAATAGGAATAGAAAAGGAGAATGATATAGAAATGGGATGGATTAACTATTGTTTTTTATCATCATGTTAGCAGCTGATGCTGGTAATGTGTGTATGTGTGCATACAGGGTGTATACAGGGTGAGCATGTGAGTGCCTCTGGCTCTTTTGCTGCTCCCATGCTGAGACTGGGACTCCACAATGACCCTGCATGTCCTCCAGACCACCTTCCCCACTCCATTTCCCAAAGAGCCGCAGAAGCCAGTCAGCATTGGTGACGTGGGTCCATACTGTACCGCATGTTCATCATCTGAATCAGAGACAAGAACTGAGTGGAGTGGTGCATATGATGATAACAGGTGGGTATGAGGGATTCTGTATTTTCTGTTTTCCCTTTATTTTGCATGCACACCATTCACACTTTTTATGAAATCCGAGGAATGTATATCCTAAATGTCTTTAAATAGGTTTAACATCGCATTTGCACTTCACACCAACTCTGCTGTGCATCAGTTTTGGTGTAAAGGCACCAAGGTTACATACACTATTTAGTGGATGTTGTGTTTTACAGTATAGCAGCTGTGACATTTGCAGAATGGGTGGCCCCAGAGGAAATTGAACCCCTGTCAGTGTTTGTGCCTTGCTCTTTATTGACCTGCAGGGGGAATGGATCCCCTATAACTGACAGAGGCTTAATCACTGACTGAGCTGAGTCACACAGGAACAGCACTGTTCCTTTTTATGAAGGAAATGCGGTATAACAGACAACACTGACTACAACTTTTACAAATAAATTAAAAGCCCACTTCCTCTTTTGTTAATGTATCCTTAGGCCTTTGTTTTCCGCATACTTATCAATGAAAAGTATGACTTCCCTTCCTTAAGGAGTACTTGAATTGATATATTTGTTTATGCCTGCACATGCATATACTGTATATACTGTATATATACTGCCAGATCAGCATGTGCTTCATGCAGCTAAGTATATTAAAGATCTGTGATTCATGGTATAAATGACCACTTATACTTAAATACGCCATTTCTACAACCTGCTGTGATGTATTGTGGTGTATTGGAGATCCCTTCCACCAGCACTAAGGGTAAATAAATACGCTTTAAAAGAGTAAATGAGCTTGAGCAAAGTGGCCCTTTGAGTCCCCATGTTTGTGGAGCAACCATAATGGATTCTTTAGAGCCGTGAACGGTTTATAGGCATGACAGCCATGTTTCGGCACGATGGGCTTATCCCTACGCAAGGCGCTAAGGATATTAGGGAATCAGCGTAAAGCAGCATGGAAATGATGACTGGAGCAAAGCCTCAGCTTGCTGGTATTATAAGCCCTCAATTCTCCAGCACTCCATCCTTGGGAAAGAGGGGGGAAGGAGCGGACTTGGCACAGCTCCACGGTGTGATATCCTCCATTATTTCTTGCTCCATCTCTGTTTTAGCCATACAATTAAAAGGATGTCACCCAGTCTGGGGATGGGGCAAATTGAGAGGAGGTCAGTGTCGCCTATTGTGGTGTTTCCTTATCAAGACAGTGCTGGAATCCCTGTAGTCCATATGGAGATCTGTTGGAACCGTTGGATGAGAGCCAACTCTCTAATGCCTGGCACTGAGCTACAGTCTCATATTAAGCATCGATGGCACATGCCAAGCATGAAAACAGATGCCCATGAGGTTCCCTAAATGAAATCCTTTTACTTTTACATCATAGCACCGCTTGCAGCGCAAATTCACCATTTTCACTGCAACTGTCAATGTTTGGTTCTCATTAACAAGGTGTATCTTGTCATTAACAAAAAGTGACTTGTGAAATTAATAAAGTTTGCACTCATCACCGTGTCAAGTCACCACATTAAGTTGTAGGGTTTACCTAAGTCCACAGTGAGCACACCAAACGAATATCTCCACCCGATCCACCCACGGTGGCTTGCCTGTCAGAGAAGGATGATTTATGTCTCACCTCTCACCCCCCACTGTAAATTAGAGACCATGGGTCGAAACTATTTTTCTTGGTGAGCAGGAGCACGCTTGTGGCTAAAAAACGGGGCAAACACTGTTTATCATCTGCCTGACGACAGCCCTCCTTGGGGCAAATTAACCACGCGGCCGTATCGACTGGCACGGGCCGGGAGTCAGTGCCCCTTCACTTTGATTAATCTCCCCGTGTTCCTGTTCCAACTCTATCAAAGTGATCTAAGTGAAGACACACAGCATTGATCTGTAAACACAGCATACTACTGTACTGAAAACACACACACACACACACACACACACACACTGAGAGGGAAAGAGCCACAATTACTGGAGGTGAGTTTCTCCTCAAGTTATGATTTACCAAAAGAAGTCCTATTTGCATGGATTATAATTGACATTATTTAATTGTGAAAAATATCACGTTATTTTCTTTATTGTTGAATATGAATATCATATGTGATAGCGTTCACTAAAAAGTTATGACAGTGTTCCCATGCATAAAGGTCCGAAGTTAACCAGCATCTGAAACAACTTTATTCAGTGTATTAAAAGAGACAAATTACTGTTTTGTTGCTGTCAGAAGCCCTTTTTTCAGCTGCCTGACAAGGCATTTTTCAGCTAATCCAATGGCAGTTTTTAATGGTTTATTTAGCTAAGTATCATCCTACAGTTTATCTTACATAAACACACATCAATGAAACATAGGATAAAGTAAATTTCTGCAAGGAAAATAATACTTTTCAAAATGCTAAATTTCCCACTTTCAAGTCAAGCTGACTCACTAAATTTAGAGGGTGAAAATCTGAAATTAGACTTGTTTTCCCACCTGAGCTAAGCAGCATTAACTCAGAGGTTAGAGAAAGCATGATGTCTCTATTATGTATCTGAAACCGGCTGGTAAGGCAAATAAAAAAATATGTACACATGCAAGTTGAGCAAGGCACTTGACCTCCTGCTGCTCAACATCAAGACTGGGAAAAGTGTGTTTATACAGAACATGTGTTGCACTGAAAAGCCCTCAGTCACCGCTCCCTGCAGGAATGAGGATTATTTTCATCCCAATCTATAAAGTTTCGTTAAAGGTGGCAGCTTGTGCTCGTCTATCCAAGGAATCCACACAAAATGTTGTGTTAATCCATTTCTGCACTGCCCAGCACCGACCACACCACATATGCAAAACAATCTGTTTTATGTGTAGCCTTGCCAACGTGTTTGGCAGACTGTGACTGAGCATTTTTTTATTGTGTTATTTCTGATAACTCATGTGGATCCGCTGCTTTAAATCCTGTGGCGTGACATTTACAGCACCCTTTCTATTGTCAGTGATTTTTACATGGAAGACAGATGGTGCTCACATGCAGTTCACATTAAACTGGACAGGGCATCAGAGCCTTGCAAGTGCAATGTTTTTGGGTCTCTATACGGTCAAAGTGTTTTTTGATAGTTGTGTGTGTTAGTCGGAATTGTATGCATAAAGAAACTGGCGCTGGACATTGTGATCATGTGGTGTCAGAGTCTGAAACACTGGAGAAAAAAGGCCAAAGATGTGCAAATATAGAAACTAAAATCATCATTGAACTTCTAACAAACTCTTCTAAATTAAATCACTGGCCTCTGAATAATACAACATCAATTAGTCAGTCAACATGTTGTTTAAGAATCTTTTTTCTGCAAATTTAGTTGTGAGAAAGTGGTGATTTTTGTCATTTTCTATCTGTAGACAAACAAGTTTTAAGCAGTTTTAGCAGTTTAGATTTAGGCAGTGGCTGGTGTTAATTTACAACCTCAAAAAAGGACATGAGGAATAGTTTTAGTGCACTTGATCACTGCAGATTTTGCTTTTGGCTGCACCATGTGGCCAGCATGTTTTGAATTTCAATGCTTATACTGAACAACACAAGTTTTCACTGAGCTGTGACATGGTGATGTGATGTGGACTGATGTCTTAGAGATAGAAAAAAAGCTGTGTAATTGAAGCAACCAAAGTCACTATGCTCAATTGTTTTAAAATGTCCTGTTCTTGTTGGAATTTACACAATTTTTATTTGCCTCATTTGTCATTTCAGGCAGATTATGCGACTTTGTGGTCTGTTCTCATGTGGCTTGGATTATCCAGTTCATTCTCTTCTTTTTATTTTCATTTTTTGCTGTTTCTGTTTATGTGTTTGAGGAGATGTTTTAGAAACCTTTTTTATTTCACATGCATACATTTCTACTTACATGCACACATTACCTTTCCATGTGTGATGTTTTTTATCTTAATATTATACCACATTTTTTATCAGTAACATCTGTGAGTTGTCACTGTCTAAATGCACGATACATTAAACAAAACAACTTTGTCTGCTGTGTCTGTATCTTTAAGAAATCAACACACTGTCATTATCATTTCAGACTATTTACCATATAGTGACATAGCCTACAGGAAGTGGCTGTGGATTGAGTGTAAAAAAGCAGTTATTTATGATGGCTCAGGGTTTGGTATTAGTCCATTTTCTATTGTCATTAAAGAACACTTGAATAGAAACAGCATTATACACAGAAGTCAAAGCTTTTGAGGAGCACTCAAATAAAACACTTGTGCTGCCTTGCAAGGTAATTGGCTCAATTTGTTTGAGAATAAAAGTTTAATAACGTTCTATATAGCCAATAATACACCAAATTTGCAGATTCTGTAAATGAAGCCAAACAATATTATTAAACCAACTGGACGACCACTAAAGCTGTGAAAACATTTTATTTTGGTGCATTTTTATTTACATATCTAACATGAAGTTTAACAGCTTTATTGAAGCAATAAAAAAAGGGAAAAATAGGTTATGAACAATGATTGTCAGGATATTTCTGGCTGTATTTCTACGTCAGAGACACGTGTACCAACTTCCGCCGCTGACGTCACTGCTGTCAGCAAAAATGGCGGCGTCCTGTGTGCGAACCGTGGGACCGTTTCTCGGAAAATGTGGGAATTACAGCTCGAGTATAAAGACAGTCACGTCGCAGTTAAGCCGACAGGTGAAGTGTGGTTTTGTCTTTGATAAACTAACCAGTTCTGTATATAAAACAAACGCGAACTCATAGAAATTTACTACAATGCACAAACACTGACGTCCTTGAGCTAGCATCCTCATGCAGCTTCTGTTAGCCGAAACTGGCTTGGTGGATATCTGAAATAGCAGTCAGCCAACGTCGCTTTTAGTTTTATCATGATGTGATATACTTTGGGATATCTTAATTTAAATGACTGAACCCTTAACTAGAGTTCGGCTTTGTTTGCTGCTCCAGATATTAAGCAAGTTGGCATAGTTTGGCTAATGTTACTTGTCTGAACGTAACGACACTTCTCCTCTTCAGGTCCTGCGCAGGCAGATATGTGTGAGCTCTGCCCTCCGCGGAAAGAACCTGGCGGCTGCAGGGCCAGAGAAGTTCACGGTGGAGTTCATCGAAAAGCAGGTGGAGGAGTTTAACATTGGGAAACGGCACTTGGCTAACATGATGGGAGAAGACCCCGAGAACTTCACCCAGGAGGACATAGATGTAAGAGACAGAGTGTTTTGTGCTTTACTGCATACATGCAGGTACTGTTATCTTTGTGGGTGTCTTTCATGTATCCAATGGCTTGTGCAAACCTGTTTTGCAGCTCCAGTTTTGGGGATTTTGGTTTTCATGTGAAAATTAAGAACTCTTTATTATCCCCTGAGCTTATAAAACATTTAAAATCAACAGAATAATCTCAAAAGGCAAGTAAGTTGGCCTGTAAGTGAAGCTGTTTGGCTCAGTTTCTGAAATATCGATATTTGGGTAATGATACAAGGTTTGGGTTTGGATATTTTGAGGACAGCAACGATACATACCAATAATTCATTTGTAAAGGACATCTTTTGAAAAGATATTATGAAAAGCAAGACAAATGTAATTCAGCCTGTATCCATTTCACGAGAATTCTTTGAAATTTGCTGTTCAACACTTTCAGGAAGTCTTATTATATGGAGTAGGAGATGGGTTTTTAACATGTATGTCCTGCAAATGTAAACACATCAAGGAGCTCTGCATTACTAATATATCAGAATTTATTCTGCCTTTATACTGCTTCTCTTGACTTTGATTTTTTTTTGGCTGTATGAGCAAAAATCTGGGTTTAGACAGTTGTATTAGTTCAGACAGCCTCACATAATTTAATTATCTTTGGTTTCAGTTAATTGCAGCTTTTCTGAATAAAATTTTAAGGTAGTAAGTGCAAAGTCTGTTTTTGATTTTTAAGCTTTAAAATGGGCAACTTGAATAAGCAGTTGATGTGATTTATAGTAGCATTTAAACTAATATATCTCCATTTAAAGGATGCTGGTGATATTCTATATTTTTCTTGTTGTCAACAAATCCCATGAAAAGACCAAAACCAACAAGTACGTATTATTCCTCTGTGCCATAGAGCTCCATTGTTGTCCAAAAACTATTCTGAACACCTCAGTGAGCCACACTGTTGCACTGGGTGACATGTTCCTTCATTACCATGAACACACACACTAGTTTATTTTGACTCAGTCCCACATACACCGTCCTGCTGCCTGAAATACTCTTTAGAGCATCAAATGTGTATTAATCCGCAGCTGAAAATAGTCCCAAACAAATGCACTATTTTCTCCTGTTCCTCCTTGTAACATTTGCTAAATACTACACTGCCCAGCTTCTTTAGAAAATTATTGAGCCTTTTTTAAAAGTGAAAGTATATATTTGTGGCCTATTTTTAAAAGAAGAAGTAGTTTGAAAGTATTGAGACATTTCACGGGATTTGTTGACAATAAGACAATAAGTCCATTTTTGTGGACACATGATGTTGAGTTGGATTTGTTGCTGTTATTGTTGTATTAGAGACACGGCAAAGTCTGGTAGAGGCATCATGAGACAGAGCTTAAAAGACACAAGCAGTTAAAGCATTTAAAACACTGATTAGGTTCCGTCTTTCATGCAGGAGAGGTGATGTGTTTTAAAGCTCTGCGGTCTCTTCACATCATCCTCATCACCATCACCATTAGCATCGGGGCTCCACCAGCAGCAGGCAGGTGGGGCCACCTCTGGCTAATCCACTGCAGCAGGGATATTAGCAACGCCCTCAAACACACACCCACATGCTGATTCCAGATTTTTGGCAATACATTAGTCCTCGCTGCTCCAGTCATTTAGCTTGATTTCCCACTTTACCTTGCCCCGGTCCCCAGTGTCCCTCACAAATAATGAAGAGAGCTGCTGGCGCCAGGCTGTGAAAGCCAAAGTGACGGCTAGCAGCCCAAACTTAGATGTGTGGAGGGAAAGAGGAAAATTTGGGGGGACTGGAGAGGTGCGAAGAGAGGCAGCTGATAAATCCCTCCGCCCCGGTTTGGAGTCTCAACTCTTCAGGTGTGACGGTGGTGAAGAGCCAGGAAAAATCAAAAGGATGTTTACAGCCAGGGAGAGAAATGAACACTCTATTAGCTATTAAGCTTTTAATAATACATATTAAAATACACCATCTGCTCGAATCCAAGTTGCCAACTATTATTTTCAGCCAAGGTTAGACTTCCAGTCAGCTTCATTTTAAACTAGTGCTGAAACAATTAGTTGATTAATTGATCAGTTGATTGGCTGAAAATAAATCCCTAAACAGTTTTTATAATTGGTTAATTATTTCCGTCCTTTATCAAGCAACATACCAAACTTTGGCTGGCTCCAGCTTCTTAAATGTGAGAATTTCTTGTGTTTTCTTCTGTGTTATGTCAGTGGAAATTAAATATCTTTGGACTGTTGGTCAGACAAAACAAGACATTTCAAGATGTCAGATTGTGCTCTGGAAAATCGTGATGGACATTTTGTAAAGTAAATGATAAATTCATTAATGAAAACAGTACTTGACGAAGTAGTCAACGATGGCAGTAATTGTTAGTTCCACGCTATTATAAACTGTCGTGTGTCAAACTCAAAGGAGAGCAACATCTGAATGAACCTAAAAATTAGGGCTAAAACTAAAGATTTTCATCCTTAATTACTCAGCTGATTATCATTTAGATTTAGATAATGAATCGTTTTGTCTATAAACTGTCAGGAAATAGTTTAAAAAAGCCCATTGTGATTTTTTTTCCCAGATCCCAAGGTGAAACAAATAGTTTTTCTCTGAACCACATCCCAAAACCCCAAAATATTGAATTTAACGCTAAAACAATTATTTCATTAGTTCATTAGAAAGCTGATCGTCACCAATTTAAAGAATTTATTAGTCGTATAAGTCATTTATCAAACAAAAATCCTCAACATTTGCTGGTTCCAGCTTTTTAAGTGTAGAATTTACTGCTTTTATCTGTTTAATATTGTTTGGCTTTTTCTGAAAATCGATTTATCAACGAATAGATTCAGCACTCCTAAAAATCCATTTCTGATTCTTTACCATGTGGTTTTGTAGGTTTTTAAAAAAACCCTGTCTCTCTCTGTGTCCCACTTCATTTGGTCATGTGACACAGGAGCAGACAGCCTTTTGCCAGTTTTCAGAAACACTGCAGAGACGATGAAAGACATTTGATTTAGTCCCCAGGCTTGTTAAAAATCTAGCGCGATTGATTTCATCGTGTCGTTGAAATGAGTAAAACTTTCCACCCTCCTGCGACGTGGCGCTGCTCAGTCGTACAGGTGACGGTTAGACTCTTTCTTCCTCCGTCACTCCGTCTTTGCCCCTCTGGGTTCTCTGCTGTGTTGTGCTGAGGCTCAGGGGACACACAGGTGTGTCTTCATCTGTTCCCTGCTTCTCTCTGCCTGTCTTTCCATTTTCCTCTTTTCTTTGTACCCTTTAACTTCTTCCTCTTCCTGTCTCTCACCTTTATATACACACACACACACACACACACACACACACACACAAATATATATTTCTCCAGACCAGTCCTTTTCTTCCTGCTTTCCGTCGTTTTGACAACCTTAAAGGCAGCAACCTGCTCCCTGCGCGCAGCACCTGCTGCCTCACTAATTGAACCGACAGAGAGGAGGAACAAACGAAAGAGGAAGAGGAGTGGAGAGATGGTGGGATGGAGGAAGGGAGAGAGATGAACAGACTGTCTTGATGAGTGTGGCGGGGCCAGCACACTTCCTGTCTCCCTCTCTTCCATCACACACACATTTACAGTGCCATCTGTATCCCTGCTAATAACACGGACACACACACACACAGAGCGGAGGATGAACTTGGAGTGAACTGTTGGATGTCCATAGTGTCCTCTGCTCACTGTCAACCAAGCCAAAAACTTGTGCCTTTTTCTGCTTGTTTTCTCCTCTAACTCTAACAGCAACACACACACACACACACACACACACACACACTTCACGCTCGCCTTTTCTTGAACCCACAAGCAGCTTGTGCCTCTTCTTCTGTCACTTTCACTGTCGTCCGCCGGTGTGACCTCTGTTGTTCGGACATGTCAGCGTTGTCATAATCTGCCATCAACGCATCTCTCAGGCTGCCATTTTGTTTTTGCCTGTTAGTTCATAATCTTTTTTTCTTCTTCTCTCACCAACAGAGGAGCATAGCCTACCTCTTCCCCTCCGGCCTGTTTGAGAAGAAAGCCCGGCCCCTCATGAAGGTACGTCTGTGCAGGTTAGACTCATATAAACCTAACTTTCCCATCATGTGCATGGCTGACATTAAAGTTTAAAGGCTTTAAATTATTCGTTTTTATGATCAACCTGATGTAACTTTTATTGGTTGGTGTGACATTTGGTGAAATTTTTGGTTTAGGTACATTGAAAGTGCGTGAAATGTGCTTGAATTTTACTCTTAGAAAGCTGTGCGAAAACTGTATTTATACGCTGTCTTAGAAGAAGCAGGAACTACTTCTTCTGCTTTAGGTGTCAAATGTTATTCTAAGATAATAATATAATATTATGTTCTTTGCATGGACATCAGTGTAGAAGAATAGCTTGAAAAGTAGAGATTGAGTCAGAGTTGCGATTCTGCAAATATAGAAATGAAACAAACAAATAAAGGCCTATAAATAAATAAAGACCTCTGTTTTCATTTCCAGCATCCAGAGGAAATATTTCCAAGGCAGAGAGGTATGTCATTTGTGCACCTGATTGCGTTTTTATTTTTATTTTGAATGTTTCCAGAATCTTGAGTATTGTATAAGCTGCTTCACAAATAATTCTCTGTCCTGTCTTTAAAGCTGTCCAGTGGGGAGCGGACAGACGGCCGTTCCACTTCCTGTTTTACACTGGCAAACAGTCCTACTACTCCCTGATGCATGTGAGTACTGCAGGCAGCTGTCAGGTTTTTATGTGAGCTGGAGGTAAATCTTCATTCAGCTCAAATCCCTAGCTCTTCCTCCTCCCTGCCTCCTGCACCCTCGGGTCATATCCTATTCAGACAGAGTTAGTTGAGAGAAGGCTGCGCCGTCCCCGAGGAGAGGCAGCGTCAGATCCTCTTTTCCACACGGAGAGCCATAGCTGAATAGAGCCGGGGTGAAAGAGAGGTGGGGAGATAAGAGAGAGGTGAGATGGAGGGAGGGAGGGAGGCAGGCAGGCATCAGGTGGGAAGGATGGAGAGGGTCAAAGGTAGTCCGGTGTAAAGGGTGATCCACTGAGGAATACCTGTATCTACTTGCGCTCCAGAGGTGATGGACAGTGAGCTGAAGTTGTTTATTTTATAGTCCAAAATCTATAAAAAATGACCAATATTATGGGCCAGTTTAAGCTTATTGCAGATGTATCAGTATTATGTTGGTTGATGAATAACAAGAAATGTACACCATGGTGTCAACATGCCTTTAATATCTCTGGCTCTATTGGCCATTGTGGGTAATGTTGTTAATAAGCAGGAGTTAATAACTATAATGGATTTTTATAGGATTTTTAGATAAAGTTGTCAGGAATTTACTTTGCTGGATTAGCCAAAAAGAAACGCACTGTGGCTGTCCATTTTGTCCATAAACAGTTTCTTAAATGATTTTCTGGAAAATGTACTATATCGAAGTTTTTTAAAGGTCATTTTTGGATGCTTTTAGCCTTGCAGATGAAATTTCTTTAAGCTCCATTGTATTGAACCGGTGGTAGAAGTCTCAGTGGTGGAGATCTCAAAACCTTGGCAAACTAAACCGTAACTACCAGCATCGCTCGATATACCATTAGCAGAAATGTTGTTTTTTTTTGTTTGTTTTTTTAAATTATCTCTACTATAACCCGACCGATACAGGATTTTTAAAGCTAATACGGTTATTGGTATTTGGGAAATAAAAAATACAATGACAATATATCAACAGATAGTAAAAATCTTATACATAAACACAATTATAACATAAAAAACGTAGATCCCTTTTAGCGGGACATTTTACAGTTACAGTCAGACTCTGCATTCATTCCCTTTCATTGTATTTCCAAATGACTTAATGTTTCCTTTGTGGACCAGAAGGCAATCAAATGAAAGAGAACAGAAACCCAGTGATTGTGATATGTTGAACAAAATCAAAGAGAACTAACGGGGGGCACCAAAAACCCAACAGGACTGGGCCTCTTACTGTGAGGAGGACATTAAAGGACGTCTCATTTTGCTGTGTGAACGTATACATGATAAACTACGAAACATAAGGAAACAAAAAAAATGAATGAACTGAGGATGAATTGAAGGTATTTTCCCCAAAACCACTGAAATCCCATTTAGAAACACAAAAAAACCATGCGTTCAGGTGTTGGCTGAGATAAATAAACAATGTGCGTCTGTCTGAGCGTTTTTGTGTCCAGGTTCAAAATCGTGTTTGAGGTGTGGCGCGTCTGGCTTGTCAGGCTTTGTCCCGCCACGGGGAGCGACTCCTCCACGGGGATTTGGAGGGAAGCGGGGTGGGGCAGAGCGGGGTCGTTGAGGGGGGGCTCTGAGCAGACCTCCTCCTCTTTCCTCCTCCATCTTTTGTTGCTTTCACACGCTCAGCCGTTCCCTTCCTGTCTGCTGCTGCTGCTGCTGCTGACCTTGTTCAAAGACATTTCATATATAAGAGGCGTGTGTCTGTATCTAAAACACAGAAAGAGGTGTGATGTCTGAGTACTGGTCCAAGCTCACACTTCTTAGACACATACACACACACACACACACACACACACACCATTGTGCCCTGCAGCCGCAATCTGCACCCCCTGCTGTTGGTTTAAATAGGTATGTCAGACATGTCTGAGAGCTCTTGCTGCCTGTCGGCGTGATTGCAGCTCTCTTTTCCCCTTGTATTTTTCCTCCCCTCTTTCCTGTCTTGTTTCCTCTTTTTCCACCTTTCCTCTTCCTGTTTTCCCTTCCCATCTTGTGTCCATTCCCAGATTTTTTTCACCAACCATCTCACACTCTCTCACACATACACACACACCTCAGGAGTGTTGCCAGGAGGGGGCAGTGGCGTGTAAAGCAGCCTTCCTGCTCGGCTGCTCTCCCCTGGCTGTCGTTGGGCTCAGCCAGCGTGGTACATTAACCTGCTCGCTGCTCCACTGAGCCCTTTATGGCCAGAACCCTGGGGAACCTGAAAACTCCCCCAGCACACCTTCCCCCTCCACATTAACCCCACCGAAACCTGCATACCAAATAAATCCAAGACAACCAGAAGTAGATAACCTTCCAGAGAGCCTCCTTTATTGTTGCCTCTTGGTTAAATTTAAATGCCTCACTATATTCTCTCTCATAGCTAAAGCCTTGAACTTGAGGGTCTTGCCGTTCATTTAAAGCCCATTTATTGAATAGAAATTGTGGCGCTCTAGCTGTCTGTCTCTGTAACAACCTCGACTTAAATGTATCCAGATACTGGCCCTCTCCTTTCATCCGGCCAATCCATGCGAATTATTCCTCGCCATTGTAGCGCCCAGTGTTTGCAAACGTGTAACGCAAGTCCCTTATCCAAGTCCCCGTCCTCTGCTCTTGCCTTCTTTTTTTCTGATTTTCTATTACGCTTTCTTTTTTTTCTTTTTTTTGTACACCCCCCCCTCCTGCTCCTCCTGTGCCCCTCTGCCGCTGGTCGGAGTGGCAGCGGATTAGGCACACTCTATCAAGAAGGAATTAAACAAACATCTGGTGAATAATTGACGGGGAAATGAGTTCTCACCCCGGCGCTGGGCGGCTGAGGTGGGGGTGTCTGCCTCGGGGACGTGACCAGCATGCCCACCCTCTTCCCCCCGGTCTGTCTCTGTCTGTGCCCATCACCGTGACGCCCCCCCCTCGGGGTTATTCCCAATGCGAGAGTGATCTAATGACGAGTGAGCCCCGAAACTGTCCCGTCATTTATTTAGTTTCATGTCTTTTGCTCGGGCAGGTTTCCTTCCAGCTTCGCTTCGGGCCAAATACACGCACAGCTGCCTGGGTCAATTCAGTCCAGACACTGTGAAGTACAACACATGAATAAATGAAGTTTTTACTATTGTGTCAGGTGTCGTCGGCATACAAGACACTGTAAATTCATATAAACTAGATCCAGAGTGCTCCGTATTCATTTTCCAAACTATACGACAATAGAAGTCCAAAAATAAAGAGAACTGACATCTTTCACAGTGAAGTCTTCGGACCTTCAGTGTCTTACTGTCAGTCTACTCACCAGCCTAAAACTGTTTACTGTATAATTCTGAAGAAATCAGAATAAAAAGTAATTAAATAATCCATCTTGCCTTATTTTTCATGCTTTTGTTGGCAAACTTTTCCAATTTTTGATCATCTGTACACCAGAATATTTAAGGATTTTGCCAAGTCACGGAAAATTAACTCTCTTAAATCATCATAATTTGCACAATAAAAAAAGGGCATTTTCCAACAGGTCAGATCTGACAAACTACTATAAGAAAAGATATAAATCATCACATTTGAGAAGATGTAACCAGCGAATGTGTGATGTCCTAAATTTATCCATTAGAAAGGGCCACACATAAAGGGTTTCCATCAGGCACGATGCCAATTTAGGCAAGGCCAGGAAAAGGCAAGTTGGGGTCTTCTCCTAATTCAGTTTTCCTACCATGTTGAACTCACCAGGGACGTGGGAATCTGCCTTTTTGTGATGGTGCTGGTGTGTCGGAACGTGTCACACTGAATGTTGCATGTTTTTGGCGCGTTTTAGGAAATGTCCGGCAAAATCCTGAACATAGAGAAGCATCAAGATCGCCTGAGAGCCAAGGGACTCTTCAACCAGGACGTCAAGAAGATGTGAGTAGAGGGACGTGGTTTTTACACTTCAGATATGCGGGAACATTTTTCAAGCTTTTATCAAGATTAACTAATTTTGATGAAAGGTCACTTACTATGAGCTGTATACACTTGGTTTTTAAGGTTTAAAGGTCATTGTCACATGATGGAAACCTCTTCAGATAGACATTTTGTCACCAGGGCAACCTCAGGAAATTACAACAGGCATTTACTGTGCACAGATCAGTCTTCTTCAGCACTTACACTATTGATTTTGGACTGTCTGCCTCCATCAGCTCTCTAGGCACAAGCAGGTGGCTCACAAAGGAGGAACTAGAGGCGTTGCTGGTCGAGACCATGTCCACTCAAGATGTAAGAACTGTGTTCCTCGTCGTCTTTTTAAAATAATGAGAGGCGGCTTAAGAAAGCGTCCAAGATACCCCGTTAAAATCCCTGATACCTTTTACCCTTTCAAAGTGACACGTAGCAGGTGGAGTTTGGCAGACTTATGTGACACTTGCACGTTGTTTTCTCTTCAGTACGAGCGCTTCCTCCAGCTGATGGAGCGCCTCCTGTCCATGCCCTACTGCGCCACAGAGCAGGAGTTTGTCCTGCATTACCGCCGGCAACTGGAGGCCCAGTCCACGAAGCAAATGGTGCCGCCGCTGGAGAGAGATGAGAGGGGCGTGGCCTTCAGCACCGCCGATGGTAGACACTCAAATTTGCTTGCTTCTCTGTTAAACTTACAAGCCAAATTGGATTTTACATTTCTACATTTTGTAAGATTTATCAGCCGAAATTATAATCCCATCCCCACTAATTCTGGTGTCACATCTGGATACGGGTGTACATCATGTTGCTTGGCCAGATGTTTGGAAATCTACAGGCAGAAGCAAACTTTTAGCTGGGTACAAACAAAGTTCCCCCCCTTGTGTTATTTTATTGGTTTGAAGTGCAGAGGGACCATAACTTTTTTATCTTCACCAAGCCAAGTAATCCAGGTATAAGGAGCAAGGAGTTTATTGATGTTAACCTGGTGATGAAATTTTTTAAGATCTTACCTCCTGCTGCAATTTATGGGCACGAAAGTCCAGTTGTAATGTAAAACATTTGACAGATGTCTCGGTAAATGTCCAGTTAAACACATTTATAACTGTCTTTTAAGTTCCGCCTCTGTTGTAATATCTGATAAGAAAACGGAGATAAAGGCGTGTATCCTCTCAGGTCGGAGGAAGACGTCTAACTCCTCGGTGGTTCTCCGAGACTGCGGCTCCGGACGCGTCACCATCAACAGCCAAGACTACCTGCACTACTTCCCAGTACTGCAAGACAGGTAGGAGCGTTTCCTGTGTGAATAAACCTGTTCCACATCGCAGGCTGCTCCATTCACAGATACCGTTTTCCTTAAAATGCAAGACCTGATGTGTTTTACCCCC